>JAIPRM010003254.1:0-26725 GCA_025469315.1 Stegophylla sp. TES_Ste_2020 | reverse complement strand
ATATGTATAATAACTTACACTAATACAGTTTTAAACATTGTATACGAAAAAGAAATAAAGTAAAAATTTTTATAGACATAAAATTTAAATAATCTATACTCTAAATGCTGATTTAATATCACCAATATGTTGCAAAAAAATAAATCTAAATTTATTGAATTTGCATTCGACATTAGTGAATTTATTAATTTATCACTTCGCTCAGAATGTAAAAGTAAAAAGGCATTTTTATATGAACCCCCACCATTAATCCGTCGTTTTCGTTAATCCGACAGTAGCATGATCTGATATCTGCTGGATTACCGAGAGTCTACTGTAATACGAACGTTTTGAATCGTTTCATTTGTACTGACGACGACACGCGTCGTCACCGATGGGCGCTACACGATTGCGCGCACTTTTTATCTTTTTTTATTTGAGCAAACACAACACGATTGCGAATCTTTTATAAAAATCAAGTTCTCATAACTGTTTAGTCAATAATAAATGATATTCGTCTAAAAATAAAGAAATAAAATATACTCATTATAATAATTATTCATCTATAATTTCATAAAAGCGGACATACTTCGCACGATGGGTGTACTTCGCACGACGGGTGGTATTCTCTTGACGGGCGTATTATATTTTAAAGAAACGATAAATCATTTCTTCAGTAAAACGATTCTGTCCCGGTGTAATTTATTGAATACTTGACTTGGATCCCTACAGATCTCGAATGGTTTTCGAGATAGTGACTTTATTAAAAGTATATATTTATTTATTTTCGACGAAGAAATGAATGTATTTTTCTGTTCATCATAACGTAATGAAATACAACTAACAACTGACGAAGACAAATATTTATACAATTAGGTATATATAAACTGAAAAATAAAATATGATACGCTAAAGAGAAAAGATCACTCTAGTTGCTGTGCAACGTGGGGACATTTCGGTTCGATTATCGATAATTGCAAATAAATAATTATACCATGGGAGTACCACTCTAGTTTTCGAAAAATATGTATTTTGGTTCTTCATTCGAGTTTTTGGTATTACCGTGGACCCAATTCAAGTATTATCACCGCAGACTCAACTACTCGAGTATTGTCTCATAACGCTGCAGACCCAACTCGTGTTTATTCGAAGCGGTTGAAATGTATTCAGAAACCCAATTGACGTTTTTCCCCATAAGTGTATAAATACGACGTAATAACTAGACGAAAATTAATTTTGTGTTCTCTGAAATGCGTTGAGGTGGTCACCGCGAAGAAGTTGCGTCGGCGGATCGTCCGCAGCAAACTGACAACCGATTGGTGGCGATATTGAATTTCGATTTAAATTGGAATTAATTTTCGGGTGTTCCAGAAATCGGACGTACGATTATTATTAATTAGTGAACCCGACGACACGAGATTGTCCGCGGATTAATAATATTGCGACCGAAAGTTCTGGTCAGTAGTTACGACGAACGTCATTGGCGTTTATTATGCGAAAATATGTTTTGGAGTTCAAGTCGTGTTTGCATCAATTATGTAATCGGTACACAACGTTCTCCGACGATGAATAAATAATATTATAATTATGACGTGATCTACATCACACCGGTATAGTGAACTATTTTCGTGTATTACAATGCAATGTTGTTTGTACGTTCATTTATTTCAGTTTCTAAGCGGAGCGAAGATTAATTTTTTATCTTTACGAAAACACATTTCCGTATTACAAACAGAACTTTTCCAGAAAATTTTTACAGTAATTTTTTGGATCACCATTCAGTTGGTACTTTAAATGAAGTCGTTTTTCATAATTTTCAATACTTTTTTCAAAATCGAGAAAAACCTGTCGAAAAATTTATTACAAACGACAAAATATACTGTAAACGCGATTTTCATAAAACAATAGGACTAATAGTATTGTAATAGGCCCTTGAAATTTTTACTCTTTATCAACAATAGCCTAATAACACGGGAAGAAATTGCAAAAAAGGAATATAAATAATATAAATAAAGGAGATTGGATAGAGATGGATGGAGAGAAATTTGTTTGACGGTATAGTCTCGATGACCAAAAAAACTAATAAATAAAAAACTGGACATATTTCCGATTTAGTGGGCGAGTAAAATTTTAAAGAAACGGTAAATCATTTCTTCAATTAACCATTTCTGAGTAGAGCTACAGTATGTATAAGACAATTTTTCACTTAAAAATTATAAAGTTTATTAATAGCACAAAAAAAAAATATTTTCAGTCAGTTTTATAATCCACTAATTTTGAACTATGAATTATACTCCATTAACTACGGACAGGAACAGAAAAGTGTTAAAAAGAATTTCAATAATTTTTTTCTTCATATTACACCAAAAAAATTTTTTATACTATTGTCATCTTATATTTGAATTTTCGTAAAGTTTGGATTAAAAAAATAGTTTTTAAGGTATTTTTGTCAAATTTTCGGTAGTTTTTTCAAAACTTCGTGAAAACTATTGAGAATTTCGATATGTACGATATAGTAGAAAAATCTGATTAAAAAAGTTGTTGGCGATAAGTATTTCTCTACGTGTTTACAGAAAAAAAATAACATCCTTGTAAAAACACTATAGTTTCTCCGTTTCACTCAAAATCCGTCTCTACGAATATTCTTAAAAATAAAGTATTGAAAAAAAAAAAAATGCCGCAATACTAAAATAATCGCTGTTTCCATGTCGACGGCCATGATTTTAGTGTATTAATATGAAATAAAATAAAAGGAGGGAAATCGCGGCGCCTGCACGGAACGCCGGATGATCAAACTCGGTCGAAATAACTGCAGTGCGAGAGCGTATCCGGATCGGCGAGTATAATACTTCGTAATATACCCCGTGCGACCGGTATTAACCGAAAAGCATATAGCGGGGAAAATATAAATCAAAAAACTGTTTTTTTTTTTTTTTTTTATGAAGGGTTCCGCGAAAATCCCTGAAAAACTGCGCGCGCGTAAGATGGTGGATAAAATGGGACACACGCGCAGAAAGAAATAGAGAGAGAGAGAGAGAAAACGAAAAAAAAATGTAATTAAAAAAGTTAACTAATTGAGTTTTTAATTAATAAAAGTAAAACGTGAGAAACGTGTCTGTGCGTAGTATCCCTTTAGCATATCCGGGTGACACGATCTGGTTTAGTCCTAAAGGATACGTCGTCCTCTTTGTCCGGAAGCAGGAAATACGGAGCTTTCACAGTGGCGTATAATACCTAGAACGATATACTAGCTGTGCGCAGTACGGTTACGCGTTTATTTGATTAACTGTTATATTATATCCGTGTGTATATATATATATATATATATGTATATATGTATAGAAGGTGCGTGCAGAACATATTTTTTCCGTCGAGAAAAATACCTTCATTTACCATCACTTGCACTCCCGTTGATGGTGAAAGTTTTATATTATTACGAAACAAAGCCCTGATATTACATTCACTTTCTTTATCCTCCTCAGTCTGCGTAAATAATGAATGCCATATATTTGCTGCTTTTGTAAATAATACACAGTCAAAAGAATTACACATTATCGCATTCATTTTTATTGTTATTATTATTATCATTTAAATGTTGATTTATTCGAAAAACTGTATTTAATATAATATAAGCTCGTGGAAAATCACATAATTATGTATTGAATGGTGGGCATATATTATATTGTTATTATTATTGAAAAAGCGAGACAACCTTCAAAACATGTGTATTCTTCGGTTGGAATCCTCTTAGTAGGTACGAGTAAGTAGTCGTAGGTATGTTGAATTTTAAATAAACGATTTATTATTTCTTAAATCAATTGATTTTGAGTTGAGCTTCAGTTTATGTAAGATAATATTATATTACATAAAAATTTTATTCCGCTTGTTTTAAATGTTACTATAAGTAAGATAAGATTTTTTTTTCATATTTTAAACATTTTCCTTACTAAATAACTTTTTATAAAATTGTCTATGTTTAAATATTCATACAGTTATGATTAAAAAAAAAGGAGTAAAGGTATTTATGTGGAATTTTGAGCAGTTTTTCCCAAATTTTTAAAGAGACTATAAAAAATTTCAAAAAATGATCTTTAAAAAGTACGATCTGAAGCAAAATTACTTTGGCCAAATATTTCTATACAAAAACGTGTATAGAAATAAAAATTAATAATGGAGCTTTTTTGCTCCACTGACAGTTTAAAATAAATTGTATTTATGACACAATGTACATAATTATACCATATTTTTAGATTCTGAGTGAAGCAAAGAAGTTAGTGTTTTTACAATGTTTATTTCTTTTTCTTTTTTTTTGAGTACTCGTTTTCTTATGGAAATAATTGTCCAAAAGTTACTGACAGTAACTATTTGATTAAAAAATTACATTTAGTTAGTATTTTGAAACAATTTTGAAAACAACCGAGTGATTTTTCATTTAGATAGTTAGATAGTGTCGAGAGTCGATTGTTCGGTAGACAGTCTTGATGATAGTCGATTATTCGGTAGATAGTTCCGGTAGTCGATAGTTTTTGAAAACAATCGAATAATTAGATGGTTTTGAAACTATAGAGTAGTTCGATAGTTTTCATTCGGTGGTGCCCATCACTAGTAGTAAATCGACCAGATGCCATTTATCCTGGTCACGGGTTTACGGCCGTCGTCGTCGTCACTGCGTAGGTCAACGAATTTTATCGATCACCGCACGACCAGTGTTCGTTTCGTTCCATTTTTACGGACAGCCCCCACCCCCTCGCGTGTCCCGTGAACCGAACCCGAAAACACATCCAAACGGAAATGCAAAACGATAGACCGCGTAGAATACGGTGAAATTCGCATAGAATTCACAGTCCGAACGCGATCCGACACACGGTGGTCGGAAATACGATTTCGCACAGACAAAAGTCGAGTTTTGATATATATTTTAAATTGAAGAGGAATTGCAAAACCGAATCGTGTACAACCCTATTGAACACAAACATTTATCAGGCGACACAAATAAAAGTCATCTTTATTGTAATTTGTAATCAAAACGCATTCATTCATGGTCGTGTGATCACAAGAATAATCGAATGCGATTTTAATATGGTAATTTATGATGTAATATGGTTTATTTATTATTATTATTTTCTTTTTGAGTATGCATTTCTGAGCTAAAGATAAGTAGAAAGTATTTTTTTGTAACTATTATAAGTATGAATAAAAATATAAAAACAAAATATTCTTAAGTGCTTATATTAAGCGTTTAAAGAATATGTTTTTTTTACAAAATACCCAAAAATATCGTTAACCAATACCGTGGTATGAGTACTCGACTTTTTTTTTATGGTTTATGGTTTTTTACTGCATCCATAACGGTAAAAATTATTTTTATTGCTGGTCGAGGTAACGACGTCATCAAAAATGTTATTATGAAGATATTATTTTCATGCTTTTGTTTAATGACGGTCATTTACTAAATCCAAATCCTACATAATTTGTCTGAAATGTATTACTAAAAATGTTTATTCTAATAAGAGAACATCATACAAGAATATCTCTCGCACAGCTGCTGCGAATACTATCTTAAACAACCTCCAAAATACAGTTTAGAGTATGGGCCTGTCTAAAATCTATATTCCATATATATATATAGATCTTTCAATGGCATTACCTATATTTTAAACATAATGAGTGACAATATAAGTTTTTCCAATGTTACTTACTAGGAAACGGAATAAAATTTCACAAAAATTTTCTTTTAAAGAAATGAATTTATAACCTTAAAACAACAAAAACAAAAAATCCTTTGAAAAATTCCTAAAATTTTATTTATTTTTATTTTTAAATTATTTGTTAACAATACAATTAATATCTTTTTTTTCAATTGAACATAAAAAAAATAGTTATTGACAAACTTGTTAAAATTGTATTTATAATTTTATATTATCGCTCGATTAAAAAACATTTCTATAAAAGTTGTATGAAATTGGTTAAATCGGCTAATTGGTTGGCGTGACATAAAGATAAATTTGAGTCTTGTTTAATTTAAAACCAGATTAAAATTCAGAATTACAAATTCAAAGAAGTGGATTTTTATTTTTGACGCAATACCTGAAATAATTCCAAAATTTCTTAAAAAATGCATTGTAAACGTTAAAAATTATTTAAAAGTAAAAAAAAAAAAAAATTGTTGAAAATGCACCAACATTTCTTTTTCTAGTTACATTACTGAATTTAAAAAAAGAAAAGATGCAAATGCATTAAAATGTTTACTATTAATATTGTACACCTTTTGTGACCAATTTATTGTACATAGGATTTATATCCCGTATATAAGTATAACTTGATCCTAACACATGAAAATCGATAATTCTCTAAAGTTATTAAATTTCCTACTGATGAAACGAAATGGTAATTTTAATTAGACTGGAGTTATTAAAAACGCGTATCTTGTTTAACGTTATTAGTTTTTGCAATAAAGTTTATGCAAGTTTTAATTTTATGGTTTTTGAAATTGCTAGGAATTTAAGTTATTAATTTGTTACGTTTGACCTTTTTACCGAGTTTTGGGATTTATAGCATTTGTTAAAATATGAGTATACGGGAAAAAATGTGAGGTAAGCGAAATATATTTTTCCTTTTTTTTTTTTTATTTTTTTCATAAATGATTTAAATTATAATATTGTATACATATATTATGAACTCTTTTCTATACGAACCTTTATGTAAAATTATAAGTGGATGAAAAAAAAAAAAATGGCACTTAGAGTCCATAAAAACTGAAAATAAATAAAAGTCGTTCAAATATTTTATTAAGAATTGAAGTGCACTAACGACTTTATAGATCCGCTATAATAAAATTATAAATTAAATTGTGTGTACTGTCTGTAAATGTACGCACTTAGCATAAAATCAAGATCAATATATTTTTCTATACGATTCTTTAGTGTAAGTCGAAATTCAATTAGAGCTAGTCCCTTATTCATAATTGTAATTATTTATCATGATAAACGACGTAGTAACGAATCAGTAGACAGATACTTATGATATCATTTAAGAAATAACTGTTGTACAAAAAAAAAAAAAAAAAAAAAGCAACTAAATATTATAATTAAATTTTGTACGGTATAAAATGATTTCCTAATTTAATCGTTATATTAACATTTAACAATAATTATTCCGAACAACACGAGTTTACAAGAGCTTAATGAATAAATTACCGTAAGTTTCCGACGGATGAAAGTTATTGTACATTCTATATACTAATATGGAATTGAATATGCCAGTATTATAATATTCATAATAATTCAATGAGGCACACTTGATTTTGTTTTTGTGAACGTTCGTTGCTTCTGTTGGTAGTAATAAAATCAAGTTTTTTTAATGAACTGATTTTCTTTCCTGTCTCGTTATGTTATTATGTGAATAATATATAAATTACCTATACACACACACAAATACACAAATATATATAATATATATATATATATATCCCAAACGGGAAAAATGTGGTACCTACACAGAGAATAAATGAATATTTATCTTTTTCTTCCTTTAAGCGTAAAAATACTTAAAAAAAAAAAAGTGATTTAGTTATACCGAGAACAACGCGCATTAATAAAATAATAATAACGACAATAATAAATAAAACTAAAATCGTATTAAGTGTACCGAATAAAAAAAAAATATTTGTAATGTTATTAATGTACAAAATGTTGTAAATATATATATTTTTTTTATCTATTAGCACTAATAAGTTGTCCCGAATCGTTTAATTTCACGTGTAAGCGATTTAATTCTGTTTATTTTATCGATTTTAAGTCAACAAGTTTTGTGTCGAATAAAAGGAAGCGAAATTATCGTCTCGTTCCGACAGTATTATCCAAACATCGTTTGAACGTTAAATATTTCTGAAAATTTCCGTTCTAATAAGAGAAGACGAAAATCAGTTTCGAATTCGAGTGAACATAATACTCTATAAATAACAAAAAAAAAAACACGTTATTTTAACAATGTTGTTTTTGATCTTAACCCGAATCACTATTTTTCGAAACGTTTATACGGAAAATCAATCGCCGCCGAATGTAATAAAACATAGCCTGCAATATCCAATTTATTTTTACCGGATAAAATTGGTTAGATTAGCTTACATTGTTTTCGGTTTCGATAATATTACACACGGGGAAGTGTATCGAAAAGTATATTATATTGTATTTTTTTTTCATTTTTCTGCGAAATTCGCCGTAAATTGACTATCCGGTGAGTATATAGTGGATTATAGTCTGTAAATTGAATTCGGGTTTACACGAAACAGAGGCCTGACTATATTTCCATATAATTTATGGCACATATAGAGTAAGTCGCCGTCGAAGGTGTAAAAACTAACCGAGTGCTCATCACTCCATCGCGGGTAATAATATTTTATTAATTATCATTAATTATTGAGAAATATTTAATAGTGTGTTTAATCGTACGATTTGCATTATTCCTTTCGTATAGATTATTAATCATCGATTTGGCGTTTAATTTACATAAGTAATTGGACAACAAATCGTCAAAACGCAAAATACTAAAACCTCAAAGTAAATTGGTCTTTTTTTATTTCCAATAATTATATTCAGATTCATTACAAATAAATTAATTCCAGATGTAATAACTAATGGAATTATAGTGAAAATTACTATGCGTGAGTATAACAATTACGTTTTTTTTTCATTGGTTCTTAGGAAACTTTTTCAATATTTTTAAGCAAATAAGTGATAAAAGAATAAACTTAAAAAAAAAAGCGTATCGTTGTGCGTTTAAAAATTTAAACAATAAATTTAGTAATTCTTATTCGCAATTTAAAACGGCAATTGTACCTATACCGTTATTTGGAATAAAAATAAAATAAAATAGATTAAAAAGTTAATAATTCCATTCATTGTTGATTTTTAATTTGACATTTAAAATCATATTATACTAGGTCTATATCTCTAAATGTTAAGTTATATACTTAAAACCGAAACTAAATAATTTCGATTTTTGACTGTAGGTTTTTCATTATTTTGATTTTGTTTCAAATTTTGAATACTAGTTTTAAATTATTTTGATTAAACTATCAATTTGAAACATCGGTTTTTGATTTTAAATACTGGTTTTAAATTATTTCAATTTTACCACCAATTTTAAATATCAGTTTTTGATTATTTTAATTTTGTTTTCGGTTTTGAATGCCAGGATTTAATTATTTCGAATTCGCTTTCAGTTTTGAATTCCATTTTTTACTTATACGGCTTGGTTTTAAATTTTAAATTCTAGTTTATATTTTTACGGTTTTGTTTTCAATTTTGAATACCGGGTTTGGATTTCTTAGATTTCGATATCGACATCAGTTTTTAATGGTTTTAACCGGAATTCATTATCTGTTTCGAGTCCTGCTATATATTCTTCATAACTATACTCGAGTTCTTTTGAACATGTAAAAACGATTGTTATACATAAATCTGTTCATTCGAACTCGAGGAAATTGGGTTGAAGAATACCGAGAAACTTTATCGGAATATATTTTTGCTATGGAAATATTTACTTGTGGTCTTTAATGTACAGCAAAAAAAAAATCTGAAAGTTTACAATGATTTTAGATTCTGAATGAAGTGAAGAAGCTAGTGTTTTTACAATGATGTTTATTTATTTTATTTTTTTCTGTGTACAACTTTCCGTATAGAAATACTTGTCCAAAAATTTCGATCAATAACTTTTTGAAACCCGATTTGCCTCTAGATTGTACTTTAACGAGATCATTTTTTGAATTTCTCAATTCTTCAATGTTTTTTTTGGAAAAAACAACCCAAAATTTGACAAAAACGACTCGAAAACAATAATTTTTTGATCAGAATTTTATGAAAATTTAAACATAGATAGAAAATCCTATAAAAAAGATTTTGTCGCAACAAAATTTTGAAAATGTGAAAAAAAAATTTTGGACATTTTTCGAACATTTTTTTTTTTTCTTATATTATTAACTTCATTCGTTCAGAATCGTTTTACTGAAGAAATGATTTATCGTTTCTTTAAAATTTAATACGCCCGTCAAGAGAATACCACCCGTCGTGCGAAGTACACCCATCGTGCGAAGTATGTCCGGCTTTTTTTTCAATTAAATTTCCTTTTAGATTCTGAGCGGAGCGAAGAGTGTAATGGTTTTACAAATCCGTACGTTTTTTTTCCATATGTATATGTAAGCACTATTTCGAGAAGAAAGACAAGTCCAAAAGTTTCGATCAGTAACGGCAGATAGAAAATGCTGTCATGTTAACACTTTTGAGAAGTAATAATATACTTTTTTTAAGCACATGCCAAGACTACCCAAAAATCGACAAAAACGGTAAAAAAGTCATGTCTTGAATTTTCATAAATTTGATTTTAGTTTTTTTTTACATCAAAAAGTAGTAAAGCTATAAAAGTTGAAATTTTCATTAACTACTAAAAATAGTCACGTACATACCTCATAAAATTTTAAAAATAATTTGACCAATTTTAATTTAAGTACAGAATTTTGTTTTTTGTAAGTTTTTATTTCATAAAATTTTGATATCTAAATAATATTAGGATATGAAAATTTAGTACAAACATATTCATATGTATTACCATTTACCAATGGTACTGAAAAAATTTCAAAAATCGTGATTAAGGTTTATCTTTAATAATTTTACTGTTAAAAGTTAGAATTTTGACAGAATGCATACGTTTTAAATAAAATTACACACTTCAATTCACATAAAAAGTAATTGGTTTGGTCGATCTTTATGTAACTTGGTACGTAGATGGATAATTACATTGCGAATATTTTGGTGGAAGAAATTTATTTACAGGTGAAGATTAAAAATTTAATAAAGTTATAATTGAAAAAAAAATTGCAAAAAGTATGGAAAATTTTCTGTAAGTATTAAATACTATAAATAATTTAGTATAATAAAAATGGACATGGATTACTGCGTTACTAAATAATAGTATTGAAATATTACTTGACATTTAAAAAAAATTATGGATTTTATTCGACTGTACTACTGAAAAATAAAGTAAAAATCAATAAATAGCTCAAAACCCAAATATTCCCCAGAGAACACCGTAATTCCAATTAATGGTTTATGAATTTATAAAAATAGATTTTTCTTGTTTATAGTATTTTTCTATAGATATAATATATTACCTGACACACAAATATTAAGTACCCAACATTGTTAAATAAGATTTGTTAAATTTAACAAATTTATACTTTTGGTGGGTGTATTGCATTTTAAAGAAACGATAGATCATTTCATTAATAATTATTGATATTATTATTTTATACTAATTGAAGTTCTCCTCAGAATTGTTTTATTGATTAAATGATTTATCGTTTCTTTAAAATTCAATACACCCACCAAGAGTACCCCACCGGGGCGACCGAAGAATACTCTAAAGTGCGAATCAAGTCTTTTTTTACTACTTTTTGTTCTGAACTATAATTGTAATTAATTTCGAGTTGAGTTTATTTCCTACACTTGATAAACAATCTGGAAAAACTACCGGAAAGTTGTACATATCATCTGAGGCAAAACTAAATTTTAACATTTCTCTTAACAAACTCGCGGAATACGCGTTTCGTGTAAACTCGTCTTGTGATAATAATTATTGAAAAGTGTCTGATTTCATCACGAAGTGAGGGAAAGTTTCGAAACAAACATGAAACGGACGGCGTATATTATTCAAAACAATTTGTAACATTTACAAAAAAAGACATTTCTAGAACTGGAATACTAATAGTGTTTCGATGATTTTCAATTTGACGGTTCACATTGAATGGATACTCAGTACATTCAATGTCATTATGTAATTTTTAACTAAACATACATTATTTGTATAAATGGTCACATTTTGCTACTATTCACTACATTTGTCAGTTCAAAATACTGATTTAAGCAAATTGTTGATTTTACTTAAAATATTAGTAATTGGCAAAATATAATAATATAATAATAAAAAGCCGGACATACTTCGCAAGATGGGTGTACTTCGCACGACGGGTGGTATTCTCTTGACGGGCGTATTAAATTTTAAAGAAACGATAAATCATTTCTTCAGTAAAACGATTCTGAACGAAGGAAGTTAAGTTAATAATATATATATAAAAAAAAAAAAATATCAGACCCGGAATTATATGCACTAAAACGTACGAAATATGCATGCATTTATTCAATTAATGTATTATTGAAACATACACTAAAAATGTATTAACATGTAAAAAAATATGATATTAAGTGAATAAAACAATAAAATTAAAAAGTATACACTATACAACTACAGATTTCTAAGATGTAGATCTTCTACTAGGGGAGGCGATGTGTTTCCTACGAATTTTAAAAAAGTAAAAAGAAAAGTATAAAGTCGATGTTTATTTAATATATTTTTGTCTATTCGCCCCTTCCCACACAGATTCTGCCCCTCAAATTAATAGCGCAAAAAATAAACATCATTGTAAAAAGGAAGGAAGTTAATAATATAAATATAAAATAGTAGTTTAGATACTGTTATTTAATAGTGTAAACATATACATATAGACTAAGAGCTCACAACATAAATTCAACGTCATTTTCATTAAAAGTCATGATAGTCTTATTTGCTACACTAAATATTTCTAATAGAAATTATAAATCTTGAAGTCTTGTGAAGATTGGTTGGTGCATGTGTGTATGGTGCGCCATCAAACACCATTTTAAAATGCACTGAAGTTACGTTATGACCATTATGTTAGTAATTAGAACAAAATTATAATATTATGTACCGTGATTAATTATTGTATTAATACTTGTATACATATTACAATATATACATATAATAGTGTATACATATACATGGCGATCCGTGTAATATGTGACAACTGATAAGGCATTGTGGTTCTTAGAAATGTATTTGTGTGGCAGTCCAAAGGCTACACCGTAATTACCGACTTGTATCGTATTAAATTCAGCGTCGAAAAATACGTACAATAAGATAAGCGAATAACAAATACCTACCGTACTTTCGAGTTTTTTTCAGTCTCACCCTTGTAAAATGTTTAATTCTTTGTCCGTAAGAAATTTTATTGCACCAAAATATTCACAGTGAAATTTTCTATCAAGCCACCAAATTTCAAAACAATCGGTTAAGCCAATTTTCTTATATGTACGTTAAAGTGCGTAATTTTAAGTAAAACTAACGAATTCAGTCGAAATTCTAACTTCAAACGGTTATAAAAAAAAAATTGACTAACGATTTTTGAGATTTTTTCAGGTCAAGTAGACGTATATGTCAGTAAGATAATTTTAAATTTTCAAGTCTTAATATCAAAAATCAAAAATTTTATTACATAAAAACTAACAAAAAACGAGATATTTCCGAAATTTTCAAAATGCTGCACTTAACTCAAAATTGATCAAATCTTTTTGAAATTTTTATGAAATTTTCTCGTAAATATTTTTAGTGGTTGGTGAAAATTTCAAGTCCTTTGCTACATTATTTTAGAAGTTATGTCAAAAAGTAATTTTCAATTTTACGGAAATTGCGGTTGAAAATTTTTTTTCAGTTTTTTCGCATTATTAAAAAAAATATTGAGAAATTTGAAAAATGACCTCTTAAAAGTACCATCTGAGTTCGATTTTGGATCTATAAAGTTACTGATCGAAACTTTTGGACCAGTAGTTCTATACGAAAAAGTGTTCACAGAGGAAGAAAAAAAAAATAAACATCATTGTAAAAACATAAGCTTCTTCACTACGTTCAGAATCTAAAATATAATGGCAAAACATTTTATTTGGATTTTGAGCGTAGAAAAATGTACCTTCTTTAATTCGCATTATTGAATAATTCCGTGTTTTCTCAGATATTAATGTAGGTAATTATATTCTGGAGCATCTTGAATTATTCTTTATATTATTCATAAAATATTTTGTTATGGTTATTCTTCTAATTATATTAAAAAAAAAAAAAAAAAAAAAAATGAAATTGAAGAAGAATGATTAATTAAATTACCTATTATAATTCATAAATAATTTTTTTAATGATTTAGAATATTTAAATTTTGGTAATTTTTTAGTCACTTTTTTATTCTTGTCACTTTTCAACTATTTTAAACATAAAACTTTAGTGACACCTCTTTAACATTGTTTTTAGTATTTTTTATTTTTATATTATTTTTGACTCTAACCGACACACACACATTCACCGTTTCCATCTGATTTCAAACACGCACGTGTCAAAAAATTATTTCTGACTTTCATAAATATACGTATCTTTATGTTTGTGTGTGTGTGTTTTTTTTTTTAAAAATTTAATTTTTTGCATTCTCCGTCCCGGAAACATTTATTTCCGAAAATATCGTTTGATGTTTGATATAAGTCTGTACGCGCCTGCGCGTGTCAAAGTCAGTAACTCGATGGGATGTTAAGTTTCCTTTGAGCGTTAGATAAAAAAAAAAAATAATAATAACAGCCACGTAACATAAAAAAAAAAAAATAAATAAATAAATAAAATGAAAAGACTTATAAAATAAATCAAAACACGGTTTGATTGCTCGTGCAAACGCCGCGGACGAAGACGGAAGTCGAGAAAACCATATGGTTTTTTGTGACGATAAAGTGCAAAGCATCGAGTAAGTGCGCGTCGTTTGAAATGTAAACCGTTTATTATTAGGTTTCCCGAGTAAACACGACGTGTATAATATGTCGTCATGTTAGAACGTACAGGACCAATGCAATATTTTTTCGAAAAAATACACAAAGTTTTACGTTTTAACAGAGCTCTTTGTACGATTTACGCAGATCCTGGTATACAGATTTTGCAGTCGGGGATTTTGATCTTTAAGAGGCCATACCATTGCCATTTTAAGTTGTGCATTTTTTATACTTTTTAATCTCTCACCACATATCAAAAAATCGATTCATTGTTAAATTGTACCATATGGGTAACAGTTTTTTATGTTTACTATTTTTTTTTTATTTGTAATATAGATGTTATGAAAGGTTATTAGATTTTTCCAATAGTCAGGTATATGTTTTATAACCTATTTAAATTAGCATTTTATTTTAGAAAATAGCAGTGTTTTTATGCGTATGAAAGGGTGATCATATTATTTTGAAAGAGATAAAATAGGACATGAAAAAGTTTAGTACAGTAATACTAATTCAGATGCATCACAAGAATATGCAGAATTTTAAACTATATCATTTATAAATGTGCACAGAAATTTAATGTTATACGTAAAAATAAAACATAATTTTAAAATTAATAAAAGTGACATATTATGAGTAAGTATAGGGGACATGTCTTTGTTGTATCTCAATATTTTCTCGGATCAGTTGATATTTATTTCAAAGGCTTGAATGGAAGCTTTTTCAATTTGTTATTGTAAGAAAAAATATGCTTTTTGGAAAACTCTAGACATTTATAAAATTGTGAAGCAAAAAAGTGTACTATAAATACTTGTGGAGGAATGAGCTAATTACTCGAATGATTTGCATCACAACAAAAGTTTTAGTTTCTTATAAACATTCAAAATCTGAATTTTAGGAAATTGATATATGTTTTTTTGAGTTCACTTATTACTTATTTGATTATATTGAATCAATATTTCTTAATGAATTATATAACGCTGGACTTTACTACAAAGGTTTAAAAGCTTAATGCTTAGTAAGTCAATGCTTTAACTATGTACAGTGTTTGAAAAATGGGAAGGTTAGTAATGGAGAAAATATTCAAAATTACAAAAAAATGCTCATGTTTTATTAGATAATAATTGGAGTTAAATTTAATATTATAATATTATGCAATTTAAATTTATGATTTTTAAAGTACTCGATAAATAGTGGCATAGACTTTTAAAAAACGGGACAAAAGTCGTTATGTGGAAAGTTTCTTAGGACAATAGGACAGTAAGACGAATTGAAGAATAATCGTGTATAAAACAGGACGTATAGTTATTCTATGTTATGAAAAATGAAATAACATTTATCGATAAAATTATCATGGAAATAAATAGGGATATAAATAATATTAATTTATTTCAATAACTTTATTATTATTACGTTGATTTTTTTCTACGTTCCTTTGCGAACTGATCAATGACGTTACCATAAGATAATATTTTTTTTCGATTAAATTGTGTTCAAAGTTGAGCATTCTAATTTAATTTTGGTTGAACACGATCTCAAACGAGTTTTAATGTTTTTGAATGCCGAGAAACAGCGTTAGGTACTACGCTATTTCGTCAAAGCATGGTTAAATATAATAATTATATTTTTAAAAGGGTTTCAATGCTGGGAAATGTATAATTTATGTTTATTAGTCTCAAATATTTAAGTCACTTTTGAGGATCACGCGTTATAGTCGCTTATCGTTAAACATTGACATTTTTAACTCTAACTCAAACTTTTGGAACTGCACCAATTCATCAAAAAAAAAAAAAAGATTTATAAATTATACTTATCACGGGGAACAAGGTCCAATAAATTTGTGATGTAATATTGAAAATATCTAGCTTTTACGTACTACATTTGATTTATGAATAAAAAACTAAACTTTTATCCAATTCTAAGTTGTACATAGATTTTAGATTCTCGTACGGTATTCGAACACTGCAGTTCGCAACAAATCCTTTTTGAACGGAAATCGCGTACAGACGCCCGAGGATCGACGAGGAGATTTCTCGCGATTAAATTAATATTAATAATATTGTGACGAACGTCGCATGTAACAATATCGCGTATTATCGGAATATACTAAATCCCGTGCAAGCCGCGAAATTAATTTCATTAATTATTATTAATCTTGATGATAATAATTCTTCCGCCACGGACGCGACGTCGTTTCGAAATTCGAGATAAACGCGCGCGCGTGCGCGTATAATCAGAATTTCTAACACGAATTCGCGTTTTGTGTATTCACTGACCGTACGACGAATAAATAACCAGTGAAAATGTTAATTTTGTCTCGTAAACAACCCCGGCGGCGGCGGCGGCGGCTGCGGGTAAACGCGGTGTGTGTTTTTTTTTTTATATATTATTATTAACGAAGGCGATATAAGTTTTTTATTTGGCGCGCGCGAAACGGATCGAAAGTTCTCCGGACGGGTTTTAAATAATAACGACGACCGAACTGCGCCGACTTAAACTTCCCGATTCGCGAACTCGTAATTATTTACAACGGAATCTAATGCGCGTTACGAGCGAGTATTGCGAACACGACCTAAACGAAAAGATTACACCGTTTTGAAAATAATAATAATAATAATAATAATAATAATAAATTGTGATTTTGTTCACGGCCAAATATTTATGTGCGGGGCTGTGCGCTGATCGAATACAACGCGAGTTTAAGTTTAAGAAGCCGGACACACTTCACCCCTTTGGGCGAGATACTCTTATGGACTTAGAGGTGGGTGTATTGAATTCCAAAGAAACGTTAAGTCATTTATCCGATATAACGATTATGAACGGAACTTCACTGATATTCAATAACAATTATTATAATTTATAACTGAGATTTTAATGCTCTGAAAAATCGCATAATGACTTTTATGCAAGTAAATTTAATTAAATGGAAAAATGTTTTATTTTATTATTATTAATTCAGAGCAAAACATTTTCATGTCGTAGATTGTAACAAATTATAAAAAAATATAAAATTCATTATCAAAAGAGGCTTTTCTTTATAAAAACGTCGCTCATGTTAAACAAAAGTACAAACCAATTTTATTTGGAATATTTTTGGTTATACCGTAATTTCTTAATAATATTTTTAATAATCATTTACATATTTTGCGTACGATGCCATTGACTTCACTATGGGGGTATCAAGGGGTATATTTACTACCCCTGAAATATTTTCGAGGTAGTGAGGTTATCGCTCTGCTACCCCTAAACATAATTATCGCTTTAATGTATAGGAATACAATTTATTGGTTAGGTAGAAAAATTAATTTTGAAATTATAAATTAGATAATAAATAGTTATCTGTCCTCTTATTAATCTTATTACTATTATAATCGAGCTAAATATTTGTAAATGTAAGTTATTTACATTTAATTGGATACGGTCAGTTTGAGCAGAATCTATAAAAAATCTTAAGAGGCTTCAAGTTCTATTTTTTTTTTTTGAGAGTGATGCTTAGCTGCTTAAATTATATACTTATGTAATTTACTCACATAATATAACAGAAATAAATTTTTGCTACCCCTAATCATTCTGGTGACGCCAATGTAAAAGGCAATCGAGTTAGTATAATAATATTTCGAGCCATTAAAATTATTCGGACGATTAAACTCGTACCGGTCACAAAAAAACTTAAAAAAAAAAAACTGGTCAGAATAATAGTGTTTGTTGTTTTTGGCGAGAAGAATAAAGAAGAACTAATGATTTTTACTCGCATTTGTCGAGAACTACGCGTACTATTAATTTCTTTTTTTCAAAAAAGATTTGTTTTTTTCTTCCCCCGACCCGAGCTCAGGTGTGTTATTTGTTTGTGTTGTAAAATTAAAAGTAAATATTAAAACGAATTTAACAATAATGCGAGTTTTTTTTTTTTTTTTTATTTATTTAAGCCATAACAACAAGGATTATTGGCTTTTGTGAAGAGAATTATTTACAATATTGTGGAGGAATAGTTACATTTAGGGTAGTTTTAGTTAAATTAATTTAGATTACATTATACAGGCTGGTTAATTTTATAAATTTTATAATTTTATCGACGTTTTCTGGATTGGGACCTAGTGCTTGCTGGAGGTTGTCGGCTATTTCCAGACTGTTCTTGATGTCTCTGTAATTCAGGCAGTTGCAGATGATGTGTTTGACCGTAAGTGTTACTCCACAGGTGGGGCATTGTTCGGGATCCGTTCTGGTCATTAAGTGTTTGTGAGTCAACCAAGTGTGGCCGATTCGTAGTCTGTTAAGGATTACTTCCTGTCTACGGGGGATAGATATATTTGGCCATGAGTATAATGTGGGCGTTATCTCGTTGAGTTTAGTGTACAGTGTTTGCCATATGTGTTGCCATTGATTTGTTATAGTGTAGTTTATTATTTTTTTGCTGTCACTAAGGGTACGAATACTTATTTGCTGTGCATCGAACGAGGTAATGGCCTGTTTAGCGTATGTGTCGGCTAATTCATTTCCTTGGATTTGAACGTGGCTTGGGATCCAGATCATAGTTATGGACTGCGAGTTGAGTTCAAGTGAGGATATTTGATTTTGAATCTTTCTGATTATGTCGTTAGGTTGAAGATAGTTTTGGATGTTGGTTAGGGTGCTTAAGGAGTCACTGAGTATGATGGATTTTGGTATTTTCTTTTGCTTAATGATATCGAGAGAGTGAGAGATTGCGATTGCTTCAGCGGAGAAAATTGTTCAGCGAGTTTTTATACTATTAGGTATGTTGTTAAACAGCAGCCGCGTGTTGTCCGTTTATACCGACTCGAGTAGACTATTGCAGTATATGCGCGTATTCGTCATATTATTCGCGATGCGTAGAAAAATGCGGGGAAAGCGAAAAAAAAAAAGGTTTGTTTGCCGAGAGTCAACGCAAAAAATGGTTTATGACTGTAAAAAATTAATTTTCCGCGAAACAAACGTATCGGACCCGTCAAACGCGCACAATACAATTTTTACCGACTATTTCACGTTGTTTTTTTTTTTTTTTTATATATATTATTATTACGTTTTTTCTGCCGAGCTTTTTTTTTTTTTTTTATACATACAAACGTTTCCTCGAAATTCAATACACCGGAACGTGATATTATATCGGACGCTAAATAATAATTTGATTACGCGCAACGCCACGTGCGGGCGAGATTAAAAGGTACGCAGAGGGCACATAATATGTACAATCCACCCCACACATTGTTTGTTCCCACGTCGTCGCATTCCGCGCTCGAACCGTCTGTACATCGACATCAAAACGGGATCCATCGCGGGTCCAGTGATGACATTCCCTTCAAAATACAACTCGAAAACCTGACTATGAGAACTAGTTATGTGGGTGGGAAATTTCCACTGGTCACCAGAAATTTCGCGAAAATGTTTCATCATAAATATCGATTGTTACGTTAAAAATAATTAATTTCATGGTTTCTTAAATATATATGTATAAACATAATATTTATGTATTCATGTTATATTGGGCAGATATTTGTGGACTTTAGAAAAGCGTATGATAGCATACATAGAGAGAGTTTGTATAACATTATGGAACAATTTGGAATTCCTAATAAGCTCATGACACTTACCAAAATGTTATGGAAGGAACAAAATACCAGGTAAGGGTAGACAGCATATTATCTAAGAATAAATATAATATTTATGTATTCATGTTAAATTGGGTACTGAGATCATTTTTATTGTTAAAGAATAGATAAAATAATTAATAGTGGGATATAAATCTGGCTGATTAAATATATATTGTTACTGTGAATGTCAGCAAATTGGTGAATGCTGACAGCCACCTGGTGAATGTCGACATGCACATCTTATATTGGTGAATGTTGAAATATTAAAGAAATATAGACATTTACTTGTGAATGTCAATATTTACATGATGATTTTGGTCAATGTTGACATACACAACATGGTTTTGGTTAATGTTGACATAGGTACGAATTAGCACATATGCACTGCAATTTAGAACAGTCTATAGTCCTAGCAATGTAACTCGTAAATATAAACAAATAATAATAATTCATTTTGCGAAATTTTTTTGTTAAATTTACGAGTGTAGGTTAGTTCACCCAGTGCCGGATCTAGGGGGAGGGGCAAGTGAGTATCATTGCCCTGGGCGTCGTCGGTACGAGGGCGCTCTTAAATTTATGAAAAATCAAAAAACTTTAGTTTGGGTGTATTAAAAATGTACAAATGTTTCGATTTTTTTTTGATTTAAAATGTTTAAACTAAAAAATTAATATAATATTACATATTATTTAGGAATTTATATACCTAACTATTTTTGTCCGACGTAGATAATATCTTAAAGTTCATTAAAAGTTCATAAAAATTATGAATATTATAGAAAAAAAAAATTGTGTTAAAACACCCTCTTCTCCCCAAGGACGGGCCCTCTAGCTCCACATATGGAGTGCACAGTTAAGGGCGCTGCATTTTTATTTGCCCCAAATGTCCTAGATTCGGCACTGAGTTCACCGGGTGTTTGGTCGACTCCGCTTCGCTTTGCAAATCAAAAATATCCTCCGGCTTGTTGCGCAAAGTGGCCGCTGCACTTTGGCTTGATAATCGACAGTATTTTACTGAGTGGAGAAATACGATATATTGCCAAACCGAAATTGCACAATTAACCGAGAGATATTTTTGATTTGCGGAGTGAAGCGGAGTCGACCAAACACCAGGTGAACTAACCTACGCTTATATATTGTATGTTAGTTAAACAGGTAACTTAGTGCGCTTATAAATATTTCACAATTTACATTGCCCAATATACCTATAAATCGTCATTATCAACATTCACCAACATCGATATGTAAATGTCCATATTCACTAGTGAATGTTTACAAACAGAAAAAGTTTAATCAATATGACAACATTCTCCAATGATTTTCGTGGATATTCACAGTAACACATATATTATTATATATACGTAATTTTTTAGATTCCGTACGAAGTGAAGAAGCTAGTGTTTATACAATGATGTTTATTTTTCTTTTTTTTTTTCTGTATACAACTTTTTGTATGGAAATACTTGTCCAAAAGTTTCGATCAGTAACTTTTTGAAACCGGATTTGCCTCTAGATTATGTACGTAAAGAGGTAATTTTTTGAATTTTTCAATTCTTCATTTTTTTTTTCGGAAAAAACTTCCCAAAATTTGACAAAAACGACTCGGAAACCATCATTTTTCGATCCGAACTATATGAAAGAAAATTTTGAAAAAGTGAAAAAAAAAATTTTGGACATTTTTCTAACATTTTTTTTTCACATTTATTTTTTATATTATTAACTTCCGTTGTTCAAAATCGTTTCATTGAAGAAATGATTAATAGTTTCTTGAAAATTCAATACATCCGGTCAAGAGAATGCCACCCGTCGTGCGAAGAACACCCGTCGTGCGAAATATGTCCGGCTTTTTTTTTGTAATTACAACAAACTTTATAATTTTCAAATGAAATCGCGTTAACCGAAGCTCCCCCACCCGAAAAGCGAAAAATACCCATGGTGCGAAATATGTCCAAATTTTTTTCAAGTATTTCGTGCGCTTTCGAGTGGCTAGATCTCGGGCAGAAATAAAATCGTCTCGTGCACTGACCGAGTGTCGTCCGGTTCGGCCGTATAGTTATACGCATAGGTTATAGTGTACAGTGGGGTAGTCATTACGGGACATCCGATACGATCGAAAGCCGGTGTACGACAGCAAAACGGCCATTATTTTCTTTTCGTACGTATACGTATAAGCGTAATAATGGCCGGTCGACAATAAGTACGTACAATATTTTATGTGTTCTCTTTACGCTTGGAAGTAGGTATATACAATATGATGGCATAATATTCTACCGCGATGTTCGCTTCAATAAAATTCTCCTTATTTTCACGGACGACCCATATTATTATTATTATTATTATTTCATTGCTTTTACGATCCTCCCGGCAGTCCACGCGGCCGGACAATGAAACTGCGACGCAAGCAAATTTCTTTTATATAATTTTTTTTTTTTTTTTTTCTTATCCGCACAATTCGTCGTACGTTAATCAGACGACGACGTGGTACCTTTTGGCATAGTCTTCCGTATATTGTGCGTTTTACGAGCACGCACACAATAATATTGTTATGACATTATTTAATTTTATTGTAAAAAAACGATCTTTTGTAGATTTGTTTTGTAGATCTGTATTGTACACTACTTTGTGAGCCACGGAATTATTCAATCGTTAATAAATACTAAAACTAAAAACTGAAAAAACGGGTGAAAAATACTATCATTGGAATATTTTCGATATTTATAATTACATATCATACATATCATTCAATTTTGATCTTGAGTACTCCAAAAACTGGCCCATAGATTGACACAATTACTTGAAATACAATTTTTTAATATTATTAATTATTAAACAAATTTATGAACTATATTATAATTGATGTAAATTACAAATAAAAATAAAATCTCGGTATTTTCCTCTCGATTCGTGGGAAATAATTCAAATTACCAAAAAACATTTAAAAAGCTCGACATAGCTTCGCACCTATAGTCTATGTCTTCTTCGCTTCTTGGGTGGAATGCTCTTAGTGGGTGTATTGAATTTTAAAGAAGCTTCTTCAAGGTCATTTTTCATTAAGACGATTCTGAGTAGAGCTTCAGCTCATTTATGGCAATTACACTTAAAAACGATAAAGTTTATCATTACATAAAAGTAAAATTTAGTAAAGTAAAGATAAGTAGAGACAAGAAAGCAGGACATACTCCGCACTACGGGTAATTTTTGCTCCTTGAGTCAGATATTCTTGGTGGATGCGTAGAATTTTAAAGAAACGATAAATTATTTCTTCAATAATACGATTCTGGACGAAGGTAATTAATTATATACAGAAAAATAATAATCATCAATTTCAACATACCCACAAAAAGTATCTATTTCGAGGAGCGAAGAATAACCGAAGTAAATATGTCCGGTTTTTTTTATCTACACTTTACTTTCTTTTTCTTTACTTTACTATACTTTACTTTATTTCATTTTACTTTACTTATCTTTGTTTTAATAAAAAAAGAAAAGGAAAAAAGACAATAGTACTAAAAATACAAAAATTTTGATGGAAAATAAAATGTAAGAAAACAAAATTTCCTAAATTTTTTCACGTTTTCAAAAATTTTCTTATTATATTTCTCATATTATTGTCTATTTATGTTTAAATTTTCATTAAGTTTGGATTAAATATAGTTTCCTAGTTTTTTTCGTCAAATTTTGCGTAGTTTTTTCAAAATTTGATAAATTTTGAAAAATTCCCTTTTTAAAGTACCACTTATTGGCAAATTCGTTTACAAAAACTTGCTGGTCAAAACTTTTGAACAAGCATTTCTATACGAAAACGTGTACACATAAAAAAACCTCCTTGCACCCCCCTCACGGCACCTATGTAAATCACCCTAATATATATATATATATACACGAGTCTGGACCCCGTTAATAACGTATACGAGACATCACTGATAATAAATAGATTAATGCGACGTGCAGTCGGCTGAGAAGGAAAATTAAAATAAAAATTAAAAAATTATATTTTTCCAAGTATTAGGTCGTGCGTATCACGTTATTTTCAAATCATATTCAAAGCGAACACGCTGATGAGTGGAAATTAATAATAACGTGAGACTACATATTTATCGTCATGGCGTCCTACGTACGACGTACCGTGAAAACGTAATAAAAATTCGTTAAAATATTGCATTCCGGGAAAAAGCAATTTTTTATTTTAATAACATCAAAACGCGATGCTGCGCTGCGGGTCCAGAGAGCAATAGCCGTCACGAGAAACAGGAATGTCAATTGTTATTTAATTGGACTATTTATCTCGCCCAAAACACATTCGGCCCTGCAAAGGTTTGCCCACCTTTGCGCTCGCGTGTCTCTGCACATAGGAATTTTAATTCAAGTCGCGCGTTATTAATGCGGTCCTTCTTTATTGCATTCTGTGTCTATCTAAAGCCGTAATAATTCTTATCGCTAGAAAATAATCTTACGCCCTCGTCGGCGGGAGAAAAATGAATAAAAAAAATAATAATAAAAATGTTCAACGGTTTAAAACGGTCTGTCTGTCACATTTCTGTTTCTTCTTCCGTCGAGCGGATGCACACACATATACAAATAACAAAAGTCGTGATTGTGACATTCTGTTTTAGCTTTGTTTTTTTTTTTTTTTTGTTCACTTTTATTAACAAAAATAAAAACGTAATATTATCTGGGGACCGAACCCAAGGGATGCTTCAGTAAAATAAAAAAAAATAAAAAACGGGGCAGTGGAAAAAATGCCTGGCTGAAGAGAAATGCTCGCTTGTTATGGAAAAATTATGCGCTCTAAATGCAAATATAACGTGGAAAAAGTATGATGCGCCTCCGCCGGGAAAGTTTCTCTGAACTGTATATAAGAAATGGAGAAATCACAAGAAAAAGGAAAAAAAAAACAAAAAAAGTACACATTGAACGTACACACACCCCTATACGCTATAAAGAAGGACTAGTCGTATACAATATAGAACATTGTTTCGAAAATACGACCACGGTTTAAAGTTTTCTCGACGTCCGATTTTCGACCGGAAAATTATATTGCAGTTTTTTATATCTTCAATATCTTTGGAATTATATTGTTTATCCAAAGAGCTTCAATACGCACTATATTATGACATTATCGTTCGGGTCCATAGCACAGCAAACTAGTCGTAGTAACCGCGGTTCCGAGACAATGATGCTAACTATTGCTATGTAAGTTCCCGAAATGCTTTCGCATCGCCTTAAAGTGTATAATAGTAATAATAATCGCTTCACTATTATATGTCAAATGGTAAAAAATAAAAAGGTGAACACATGTTATTATTATTTTTATACTTATGTATATGTATATTTGTGCACATTGCAGAAGAAAAAAATCGTGAACATGGCATTAGATGTATTCTTGTTTATGCAAATATATATTTTTTAAAAAGTTTGCTGTCCCGAACGGATGGATTGAAAAAATACTAAAAGTTATTATATTATAATAATATATTATCGATAAATGAAATTTATAATATTGTGTTCCCATTGCATACTCGTTGAAATCCAAATACAACGTATGATCTAGAATGAGCGGAGAGAAAAAGTAATAAAATAAAATCCGAGATGACTCCATTGGGCACGCAGTCGGTTAATTCTGTGCGAAGATTGTTTTTGGATATTTCATATTATTAGATGATTGACAGGCGATGGTTACGCAATAGACGGGACCGTACGAACTTATAAAATAGGTTCGCGTGTATAGAATCCAACGAAAAGTAGAAAAGAAAGTAGACAGTAAATTTCAGAAGATTTCCCCGCGCGTTTTTGACCGTCCCTCAAATTATTGCGTGTCCCGCGGTCATTTATATATACATCAAATCTAATCTGAGACCCGACATTCCTCGGTTAAAGTATTATTTTATTTTTTTTTTTTTTGATCAGTGTGATGGAATGAGGTCAACTCGTAAAATACAATGACCTATGTTTCCTGGTGGTCTTTCTTTTTTTTTACGTACAATAGATATAGGTTATAACCTTAATAATATATAAAACCACTACCATTTATATCTAAAAATATAGATTGTTTTTATTGTTTAATATATTTTGTGTATGTGTATTATGTTATATTATTGCACATTACCCATGCCCCTAGTGAGGTTAACCGTCGATTGTGTAGTTATGAAGCATTTCTCATTACTTTATACACTATTAATGGAAGACTATGAAGAAATATATAATTATTATAATTTATTTGTAAAGGATTCAAATCAGATCACGATTTGCCAAAAATTATTATTTTTTTTTATTTAATTATTTTAGATTCTGAATGAAGTGAAGAAGCTAGTGTTTTTACAATGATGTTTATTTATTTATTTTTTTTTATTTTTTTTTTCTGTGTACAACTTTTCGTATAGAAATACTTGTCCAAAAGTTTCGATCAATAACTTTTTGAAACTCGATTCGCCACTAGATCGTACTTTAGAGAGGTCATTTTTTGAATTTCTTAATTCTTCAATGATTATTTTGGAAAAA
>JAIPRM010003253.1:5907-26726 GCA_025469315.1 Stegophylla sp. TES_Ste_2020 | reverse complement strand
TTTTGAAATTTGGTGTCCAGATAGAAAATTTCATTGCGAATATTTTGGTGTAATAAAATTTCTTACGGACAAAGAATTAAACATTTTACAAGGGTAAGACTGAAATAAAGTCGAAGATATTACAGACTGATATTGCGAAATATCTATATATTATAATTTATAAGCATTTAATTACTGAAGGTTGATTATGTTTTATTGCATCTTATGTATTTTTCGACGCTGTATACGATGGTGTGAATTAAAATCCACATGCAACAATAGTTTTCTATCTATTTTCTTCTATTTTGAAAATTCAATATTTTCGGTTATTAATATTATTATACTACATATCTACTAATTCACCTACATGATCAAGTTATGTGCTGCGGCCTAGTGGTAAAGAAACCGGCCTAGCACGCCGACAGTACCAGGTTCTATTCCAGCCCAGCTCTACGAATTTTTGCATTTTTTTTTTCTTATATTATTAACTTTCTTCGTTCAGAATCGTTTTACTGAAGAAATGATTTATCGTTTCTTTAAAATTTAATATGCCCGTCAAGAGAATACCACCCGTTGTGCGAAGTACACCCTCGTGTGAAGTATGTCCGGCTTTTTATTTTTTTTTTGAAAAAACTACCCAAAATTTGACAAAAACGACTCGGAAACCATCATTTTTTTTGATCTGAATATTATGAAAATTTAAACATAGATAGAAAATCATAATATAAGAAAGATTTTGGAGCAAGAAAATTTTGAAAATGTGAAAAAAAAAATTTTGGACATTTTTCTAACATTTTTTTTTCTCATTTATATTTTATATTATCAGCTTCCCTCGTTCAGAATCGTTTTATTGAAGAAATGATTTATCGTTTCTTTAAAATTCATTATACCCGTCAAGAGAAACCCACCCGTCGTGCGAAGAACACCCATCGTGCGAAGTATGTCCGGCTGTTTTTATTTTTTTGCATATAGATCCGGGCCTTAGTTATTATTTAAGACTGGTACAAACGTTGTTATATATTATTATTTTGTAACTTACATATAGCAGTGAACGCATGTTAATATGTAAAAATTCAACAAGAGTTCGGTATATTCTTTAAAATAATGTATGTAAGTTATAACTTAACGTAACTAAAGTAAAGTTATAATCTCCCCAAAGGACTATATAGTTCTATAATAAACAATTGTAATTTTTAATAGGATTTGTAAGCACCTTTTGTCTTGCATAAGTAAATTCCAAAACTCTATCATCATATATTTTTCAATTTTCTCGTTGTCAACAGCTTATTTTTAAAACACTTTTAAATAAGATTGACCATTGAGGCCAACTTTTTTTTGTTATTAGGATGGCAATGAATGAATAAAGGGGTCAAGAACACTGTATGTTTGGCCCCAAACGTAAAGGCAATTATGTATTAATAAAATATAATAATTTATTCACCGAGTCCTTAAATAATAAATTACTTTAAATATTTCAGAAATCCCCCCGAACGTCGAGTTGATTCACACTGTCGTATCCCATGGGTGTTGAACCCCGGAATATGAATATTAATTTTTCATTATATTTCTTCTCTTCTCTCGTTTTCCATTTTTTATTAATCGAAATGATATTGCATTTGATATGTACACGAATCTGACGCCGGCCCCGGAGCTGTTGGCAATAAACCCGAGGTAAACACCGGCGAACGCGTTGGTACGTCGAATCATTGAATATAAATATTATTTATATAATCAATAGTTATATGCAAAATCGATATTTTAAGATTTAAAAATCACAAAAAAAAAAAAAAATGAAATAAATAATAATTCCGATGAAATAAAAAACCGTTACGGCCGGTTTCTTCATCGCCACCTGAAATATTGGCATTGCTCACCATCATTGACAATGACAATTAGGACACAATGATATGTAACGTCGCAAAGTGCAGTGTCGGCGCCAAAAGAGACACACACACGCATTTGATCCGCCGAATTCCCAATGGTTCCAAACGTGGTGACCGAAGGCGCCGGACCGGTGGTGTACGTGGAACTGACGGGGGGTTATCACGGTCGGGGGCGCACTTTGCGATCCCTGAAATATTGGGCATGAGCCATATTCATGGCCACACGAGTGAATTATAAGTTGTGTCGGCCAAAGGGGTGATCGATTCATTTAAGCTTTCAGTCGGCACATTATTGGATTGGAATTCAGTTATAAAGTTCGTGTACTTCGTATTTGATTTCAGACGGTATAATAAACAATATTTATTTTTTATATTGTTGTTTCGCGACTTGAGTTTTGTTTTTAATTTTTAATTTTTTATTATTATTATTATTATTTTTTCTAGTCCGATCAACTAATATCCTGTCGACTATGGCCGATCCCGACGCACCTGCCTGGATGCTCGACGATGACGTCACGTTCGAATCTACGGACGCGGCTGCAGAAGACGCTGCTGGCGAAGAGACTACCGCTGAAGAGAGCCCGGTCGAAGCGGCCAAACCGCCCGCAGAGTGGCGTAAAACTTACAAAAAAGACGTGAGTAGTATAATTTTTTTTTTTTTTTCATCCGAGGAACTCGTTGTAAAGATAATAACTATTCATTTGCGAAATACGAGCTGTTAATGAAAATTATTATATATGTATTATCGAATAATTCCACGCGGATCTTTTTCCGTTGATTCAAAATTATTTACATTAAAATGGTTTCAAAATTAGATTTTAACGCTTCGTCATTATCTGTATTATATACAACGACAATGCATTTAAACGACTCGTTTCATTACAAATTATAATACGTTTTAATGTGGTTATCCAAGAGCCAGACAGCAATTATTATTGTCGAAGAACCCACCTCACACATCTTACTTACTGTCATTTGAGCATTTTTAATTTATTTTTTTACATAAATAGATTTGTGTAAGAGATGAACAGTTTTAATAAATAAATTCACTTGTTCGAAAATGTTTAAAAATTTTCTTATAGGAAGAAGAAAATATATGAGAAAAATGAATAGTTTTATAGTTCCAATTCTTAATGAGTCAAATAGGGTTTTAAGTTATTTTAGATATCGAGCCATTTATATAATTTATGATTTTATAGATGTATAGTGGTAAATTGCTCTTATTTACCATTTACCAATAGTTATTTTAAAGATTTGTTTTTGATTAATAATATTTTGTTTTAATTTTGATTTCATTATTACGAAACGTATAATATTACGGTATCTACAACGTGAAGAATCTGTTCTTATATAAAAATAATTAGGTATTATTCTTTATAAGCTTTGCTTGATAAATCGACTTTAGTAAAAATTGTATAGGCATATTCGATTTTTTCTAATTTTTTTTATTGATTTCTTAAGTGAATTTATGACAGCCGTTTGTGCATTGGAATTACATAATATATATAATGTATTTAGTATGTTCATACTTCGTTTATAAATCACGCATTGAAGTAAATCTTTGAGACTTTTTACACTAACCTTGCAGTAAGTAAGTAGCCATCGAATAAAATCAAACAATTTATAGTTGTTTATTTTTATTGAGTACAACAAGTAATAATAGTATTTATATTTAAATAAATATACTATACAGTATTAAGTGTTAACTACTTGGTTTTACGGGAGGAAATATTTATATGAAACATTTTATTGTTCAACAAAAAACCTCAAATATAATTTTTATTTTTTTATTTTTGAATTTCTTCAAAGAGCTTGCAAAGTGCTTATTTAGAATAGTATAAAAACAAACAAATATTTATGCAGTTTAATTTGATTTAATTTAAATTTTTTAATTTTTTGGGTCTAATTATATTTCCTATGTATGGACAACATATAATTGATAAAAAAAATTTTGATTTGTTATCATTTTCCACATTTTTGGTATTAACGTTAAAGTGGCCCGAAAACTCTATATTGACAGGATATTTTTTTTTACTCGATACTCTAAACAAGTCGTTTTTCTATATTCTGAACAGAATTTTACAAATGCGATGCGAGGAAACCATATAGAAAATTTGTGTAAAACTGAAAAATACGTCATAAATTAGATTTTCATGAAATCGATTAGGTGTTAATAATAGTGACTCCAATGTATAACTCCAAGATTTATTAATTATCTGGAGAGATGGGTAAGATACTTGAAAAAAAGTATCTCAATCTTAAAAATACATGGTTATTTTTCACTTTTAAATATAATATACAAAATACATTTAATATTTTCAAAAAGATACTTGACTAAGATACATGTTTTTTTGCCTTCAGATTCAAGAACTAAGATATAAGATATATTTTTTTTTAAATACTGTTGTTAAAGTAGATAAATTGTTAAATAGTATTTTTAAAATTATTCGTTTTCAACAAAAATCAAAAAATACTGAAAAATAATAATAAATTATTATGCATAAACAGTTTAATTAAATAATAAATAAATCAGACTGCTCATGCCTACCGGCAAAGTGTTCGATATTGTAATCAATACATGATTAAATAATTTAATTTGGTTTAAACTGAATATTGCAAAATGGGTTCTATTCCTTTTGTAAAAAAAATTTTCATTCATTTTATGATTCACTATCAGCTAGCATTGGAAATGTGTGAAAGACAAATTTCAAAACGTGTTTGTATAAATTTGAACTACTCATTATTTTCATTTGTATTTTGTATCTTCCTGCAAACGAAATAAAAAAGATAAAAGTATCTGAGATAGTGTCCGTCCGATCATTTAGTGTAATTACTAAATATTTAGTCAAAAGTGATCCATAGTTATAAAGTTACTATTCCGTTAATGCATTTAATCGATTCATGTTTAAAATAAATTTAGATACAATACGGATCATTCTGTCGTTTTTGTCGGGGTTGACTCCATTGCAATAGATTTTCATACCGTCCTGCTCCCCTACGCTCATCCTATACTCGATCCTGTGTCCCGAAAACTTCACGGGTTAACGCGATTTGCATATGGTTTGTTTTCTCAGATCGAGGAAAAGGACGCTCGCAGGATCTTCAGACACTGGGCCCGGCCCACCAGGCTGCAGTATAAAATCCTGTACGATTATCAGCACAACTACTACGACGACTACATCCAGTACATGGACCGCCGTCAACGAGGGCTTTACGACTCAAAGCCGGTGCCGCAGACGTGGGAGGAGCGCGTGCTCCGGACGTGCACTAAAGACGGCCGCCGTCTGTCGGACAAGGACTTCCCGCCGACCAAGTCCAAGCTCAACGACTACGTCATCATACCGTCCGTGTGTCGTGCCGATCACGACAAACACTACTATTACAGGCAGTACTACGACCAGCTCATTGGAACGCCGTGGTACGTGGATCTTGTTATTATTATAATATTGATCTTCGACTCGGCAAATCGTGATTGATCTTTGATAAGCAAAATAGAAATAGAGAGATCACGGGAGATCAGAAAAAAAAAAAAATGGTCATTCGATTGAAAAACATAAAAAAAAAAACGCGAAGAAACATTGACGATTCTTTTAACTCGTGGCTACAGTTAAGGCTGTTCCAATATTTCGATTAATCGATATCATAATCGATTAATTTCCAAAATTATAAACAATTACTTAATTGATTGTTTTTATCGATCAACCAATGTCTTGCTAATTAATTGTTTTTTCTTATCGATTGATCGATTGTTTTTTCCTATTAATTATGTCGAACATTCCTCGATGAAAGTCGTATAAATGAATTGATTGTTTTGATTATTTCGTACCAATGACAAACGGTTGCGAATTGTAGCTGCATATCCCCTAGACCTCCCCTCCTTCGTCTAAACATATCTGGTGTGGGTCAAAGTTAGAGGGACGAAAACAGAGGCCCAGGGCTAAAAAATGTTGGCATCACCTGATTTATCTTTGCAAAAGATCATAAGGTGCAGAATAAAATTTAGGAATTCCACATGATACCTTCTTTTTTACTCAGGGAAGAGCGAAAAAAAGGTTGTTCAATTGCAAAAGAAAAAGAAAAGAGGAGCAAAGAATACCCGTAGTGCGAAGCATAGCTCAATACTTAGGTATGACAGCAACTCTGTGATAAGCCTGGCAATAACTTATTTATTATTTGTGGCATGTCAGTCATGTTACTATTAGCATGGTTTTCTTATGGAAATCCTTGTCGGCTGACGTCATATTATCATGGAATAAATTTTAATTTTGTCAATTTTTCGACGAATGCGCTTTTAGTACAAATTTTGGTAAAGTTCTTGTCATATCTATAAATTTAGCCATGATGCGATGAAGTATGTCCGGATTTCTTGTCTATACTTCACTTTAGTTATCTTTGTTTAACTTTACTTCATTTTATTTTTCCTATCTTTGCTTGTTAAGAATTATACGAATTTTTGAACCTTACGAACGTATTGTTTGAAGTGATTATTTCGACTGATAGAATCATGTTTGCTTATGTCTTCATAGTCTTTTCTAATATCAAATATCTTATTTTGTTATAAACCATCTCAAAAAAAATTTAGTAAACTAATTTCAATCTTATATCGCTGCAAATCATTAAAATAATAAAAAAAAAATTTAACGACCGACAAGAAACACGCGTTTTAATCTGACTCTGCCAGCTGAAGTGGACGGGGATAAATAACCTAAAAAAAAAAAAAAAAAAAAAAAAAATGTAATTCTTTAATGTTTATTTTATTTTGAATTCGTGTAAATCAAAAAACCATATACTTTATTTATAAAACGTATACAAATAAATATACGTCCACGCGGACGTCTTGTTTACTCGGTTGAAATTGCATTTAACGAGAGTGTTTATTTTGATATTTTTCAGGGTCACGTTGTCCACATTAGGACGTAATCCCAACATGTTGGAGGTACCGCGACCGACCATTAAAGACCGACTGCACGCTCAAAACATCTATCATCAACTGTCCGAATTGTAAACTCTTTTTTCGAACTTTTTGCACGCAGGCAACATAGACTATCAACAAATTATGCTGTACAATAAACATTCATACATATTATATAGAACCATCGCCAAACAATAAAACCCAATTCTAAATTATTATTGTATTTTATAAATAATTATTGTCATTACCAACAGAATCAACTTACACTAACTCGAGTTGTTGATAAATACATACGTAATTAAGTATGATACAGGAAATGATTATTTTTCATCGAATCGATTCACCATTTTGACGACGGATGTTTTTTAAAATATCATAATATTGTTCAACATTATGATCGAATATATTTTCATTAAATCGGGCGCACGATATTAAAAATGTACCTAATTAATTCATAGGCACAATTCGGGTCACATTTTTGGGGATGTCGATGTCAGTTAAAAAACACTCACCACTCTTCTCATTCGTACAGTGGTAAAAATAATAAATCAAAGAAAAATACCGTCTTTTTACGAAAACAAATTTAAACTCTACTTAAGACGAGTATTGAGTATTTTCAAGTTCAACGGTAAATAAAATCGGTCTTTTCGCACGTCGGATAGAACTTTTTGCACAAATGCTTCGCTGTGCAGTTTTATAACTCATAATAATATTATATTCGATTTCGATAAAACGATTTTCGCTATTCAGTTCAGTTTGATCTAATATTATTTTATAATAACGGGCACGGCCATTGTAAATTAATTACGCGTTACTTAGCGTTCAACTAATTAATATTTCGTTAAAACAAAAACAATAGTTAATACGGGCGGCGGTCGCACGCTGGGTTGTTATTTAAATTACGACGGCGGTGTCAAAGTATAGAGACTATATTATTTGAACCGCGAGTGTGGTAGGAATCGGTAGGTAACCAGCGTTATGCAATTCAATCAAAAAATAATAATAATAATAAAATACTCGACTATTCAATATATTTCGACTAATTCAATACAACTCATTATAATACGTATTATTTATTTATTATTATTTTTTTTAATTCGTGGCGTTATTCTATATAAGATATTCGTCTCGATTAGCCAAAACAATATTATTATATTATTTCTTTCGAATAATGGTAGGTATTATAATATTATTATATTATAGGTAATAATTATATAGTATTTACAAAACACAAATATATGTATAATAATAGAATATTCTGATCTGACCATTATTATTATACGACAATAATACACTAGCTAGGTAAGTATAATATAATGTATGGGTGTATAATGTATTTTATTAAATTAAAAAATATTATGACCGTTATAAAGGCGCGCGCGCAACGTGTAAAATAAATAAATATTATGTACCTATTTAGAGGATATTACATAAAAAAAAAAAAGAAAAAGAAAAATGCATAAAGAATAGAAAAACAAAATCGAACGTTTCAGGGCGCCATTAGATAGTCACTAAGTTTGATCGGATTTCGATTTCCGTCTTCGAGGTGCCGAGGAATAAAAAATAAATTAAGAATAAATAAATATTCGAGGCCGGGCGAGTAAATCGATTTTCGTTGTAAAACAATAAAAATTGAGTTAAATTAAAAGTTAAAAGATTCATATATATATATATATTTGTATAATATGTTAACTTCATGAGTTGAATAAAGTAACTCACTCTGCTAAAAGTCGAAATTATCTACTTAGAAATAAAATAAAAACGATAAAATTTCCTCCCAGCTTCTAATGGATATAATATATATTTTTGAACGACCATTAGTATTGACATATTATCAAATGACAGAATATCCGCTCTAATATTGTATTTTCTATAAGGGTTGAACACAAAGTCCAGTTTTCAAATCGTTTTTAAAATCATTCCAACTATTGAAGTTATTATAATTATTTAAAGACTGTCATACGGTAAATTGTAATCAAAATATTTTCATTAACTCTGAAGTTAACTGAAGTGAAGTTCTGCGAAAAAGTAACTTGACGAAAATCAATTTGAAAAAAAAAAAAATAACGCGTTAAGTAGTGGCATGATCTGAATAAAGTTATACTTTTTCATGCGACTTGTTAACATATTTTCAATTAAAAAAATTCAGCGTACTTGTCGTTTTCAAGACCATATTCCGACGGTTAATAATTTAAAAACTATCCACCGTCAAACCGTACATTTTATTCGAATTGATTTCGATTAACTAAAGTCAAATCCGTCGAGTTAATTAGAATTGAGTTGAGAATTTTTGAATTCAACTGTCCATTTCCCCCAACGCCCCAGCCTCTGACGAATTATTAAATTTCTCGTCCGAAAATCGATTGTTTTCGCAAGACGATATAAAATAATATATTATTATTGTTATTAATATAATGGCACAGTGGTCATGAGGATAAAAACAGAGAGAGGGTGAGAGGGTGTGTGTGTGTGTGTGTGTGTTGAATTAATGCAACAGGTATTATGTGGGGAGGGGGGGTGGGTGGGTGGGCGGTGACCGCGTCGCGGTATAATAATTATTAATATTATTGTATTATCATTTTTTTTTTTTTTTTTATGTTTATTATCGTTATCGTCGCGTCCTCCCCTTTCATTTAGAACGTCACGTGTTTCGACGACGACTTCTTCTTGAACGTGGTCACGGACTCGGTGAGCGCCTCGTTGTCCGCGAACAGCGCCTTCAGGTCGGCCGCGCGCTTCTGGCGCGCCGCGTCCCGCTCCGCGATGCCGTCCAGCTCGTTCTGGATGTCCAACAGGCGGGCCTTGGACTTGCGGGCCCTGGCCACCGCGGCCTCCTCGTCCGCGGACCGCAGGTCCTCGGCGTCCCGCAGGTGCGCCCTGAGCGCGGCCGACCGCCGGTTGTTGGCGTGCTGTTCGGCCGCGGCCACCACGTCGTCCGCGTCCTGGAACAACGACTTGGCGCGCTTCTTGAATATCTCCTCCTCCAGCGCGGACTGCGTGCCGCCGTTCAGGCCCACCGAGTCCAGGATCTTCTCCGTGTAGTTGAGCCGCGCCCGCGGCTTGCCGTCCGACGCGAACCCGTTGAACGCCGCCTCGAAGTCCTTCTCCAGCGAAGCGGTCCGCGCGGCCGCCGCCCTGGCCGCCCGCGCCTTGCGCAGCGCCGCCACCTGTAAACCGTACGAAAAGCGCGCGGCGTTATTATCGTGATGATAACACGTATCGTACTATAAAAATATTATAATGATATGCGAGTTGTTGGGTGCAGTTGCCCGAATTTTCCGGGTCAAGTTGATCGCAGAAGAAGACGGAAAAACAAAAATTTCCGAAAGGTGCCAACTGAAAATTATAATATTACAATAATGTTGGAACTTTTTGGTTCGATTGTATGAGTACATTGTTTCGCGAAATGATCAGAGTTATTATATTGTTATATTCATATGTATAATAATCATTATATGACTAATTCAATAAGTAAAGCCACAATCATGATTTGAATTGTCAAAAGGCACGCGTGAGGACATCGATTTTTTCCAAATGCCCACCGCGATCAAGGGCACGACTCGCTCTGCAAATCATAAATATCCCTCGACTTGCTGTGCAACGTGGGGACATTTCGGCTTGATAATATTACAATTAGTAATTATTAATTGAACTTTTTTCTGAATTAATAGAATACGACGATAATTTTGTGGTCAAAGGTTGGTAGTACTTCATTTTTTATCACTATTCCGAATATCATCAAGTTAACCTACAAAATTCGGGCAAGTGCCATCGACTGATTATATTATGTATTATATTGAATTTAGGGCTGTGACACTTTATAGTGCACTTAAAGACCCTGAAAAACGCATGATAAAAATGTCAAAAAAATGCAATAAAAATTTGCACTTAAAATGCAAAAAATTTATATTTGAGTTGATATTATACATTACTACATTAGTAGATTAAATTTAACATGCATAAAAATGTGTTTATTTCATAAAAAAAAATATATTAATAATGCTGACTGAATTCGAATTTTGTATAATGCTATTCATCTGAAACGTTTTTAATTTTTTTTTTTTTTTTTATTTTGACGTATATACAGCCTGTGTAAAACAAAAAATTAAAAATACAGGAAAATGAACTAAAAAAAAGGAAAATATGACTTAAAAATGCAAAATATGACATAAAAAATTAAAAACGTCAAAAAATGTAAAATAAGAGTTTCATACATTGTATTGTTGTTACATAATTCAAATTATGTACTTACAAAGCTATGTTTCACAAACATAAAAAAAAATAAAAATTGCACTTTCCTACAAATTCACAGCCCTACACATTATTATTATTATTATATTTTGTTTTACTATTATATTGTTACATTAAATCCTCCCCAAATGGTCACTTCCCAATAGCGGACACCTCTCAAATGTGGACTTTTTTTGGGTGGAACGGGGACATTTTCATTATACATTTCATCGGTGAAACCTCTCAATAAAAAGCTGTCCGAATAACTGACACCTATTTTATAAATCTTAATTTAAAAACAATGACAAAACGGCTTCAGTGAAACGCACTGACGCTAGATATGATTACAGCGAAATCGTTTCCGATGCCCAATGTGCGTATATTTAATTATAATTATTATATAAATAAATATAATTATTTAAAAATTAAATTATAATTAATTTTAATTTAGGGCGTTAGTACTCGTTTTACACAATTAATTTTTATGATTTTCGAAAATGGATCCTCCTCTTTGAACAACAGACACATCCGAATAGTAGACAAAACTTAGGTGATCGAGAGTGTCCGCTATTCAGAGGTTTCACTATATTGTCAATGATCAATGCTGGACAGTTACGAGTTAAAAAGTCGAGTTACTTTTAACCAAGTCATTTTACGAGACACATTAATTGTTTCCACAGTAAGCATTAACTTATCAGTTCGTTTTTCATCGAATCGTGTATTTTTCAAAAGCTAATTTTTCAATATCAATGGAACACCCCATGGAGGTTTATCTGATGCACGATTCCAATGACGAATATTGTCAAAACGGGTTTTTAATTTAAATTTCGTTAAGTTTGTAATGGAATAATATTCTGACCCAGATAATGACAAAATGTCGAATGAAAAATTTCGTAATGTCATATCAACTGTATAATAAATGATATTCTTTTTGTATTGAACTATGTTGAAAATATGTGTATAATCTGTATCACATAAAACTCACTGCATTTTGTTAAACAAGCGTGTGAAATATTTGATGACTGATCGTTTTTTTTCGTTTTAATAAATATCATCTTTATTTGACAATAACGATTTCGCAAATTTAAGTAGGCATGTATATTGTTACGTCCGTGTTTGTACGATTTAATCGTTTCGCAATTTCTTATAATAAACAATTTAACGTTTTCTACCACAAAAAAACTGTCGAATCAATGGTATAATTTTATTTTCGATTATTCCCTCAACCACTCTGTTCACGTGTAATATAAAATTGTGTGTCGTTTTGGAATCAGTGTCTCAAAAATACACCGGAATAAAATCATCAGATGCCCGTATACCGGTATAAGTTTATCGATTTTGAATTATGAATTTTAAGTAGCCATAAAAGAATTGCACGAAACTACACAATATTATATTTTTAATTTAAACAAAACGAAATAAAAAAAAAAAAAAAAAAACAACTACTTTTGATTTAATTTATAATATCATATTAAGAAAATTTTACCCATTTTCACTTTTATTATCATATTATTTATGTAGTATTTGTAATTTAATAATAGTAAAATTAGTTTTTAAGGATAAAAATTACTGCGTCGAACGCATAGACAATAAAATTATATTACTTTTAGACTATATATATTTTAATAAAATAAAACGGTACCAACCCTTTCTGTATTATGTATAGTACTATATAATGTTAAAATCGATATTGTATCTCCATTTTATGGAGTAGTACGCAACAAATAATATTATAATCGTACTATACGATATAGATAACATAATTTATATTAACGTGTTTTAATATATATATATATATATTATTAGAAAATATGTATTTTAATTAAATTCGCACGACGAAGCGCTGTTTCAGAGGCTATTATAATAAATAATTACCAATGCCATTAATATAATAAATCGTTTTAAGTATCTAAATATTATTTTCGCGCATAGAGTTTAATTATTAAATGTTACAACGTACAAAAAAAAAAAAAAAAAAAACCGAAAAGTGAGCTTTTTTTTTTTAAATAAAATATGAAAAAAAAAAAATAATTAAACGATAACCCAGAATTTAGTATATATATAAAAAAAAAAAAAAAATTGTACTGACAGGTATAACGTATACTACGTATATTATATAGACCCATAAAACGTTTTTAACGTAATTTATGTTCAGCCTCAAAAAAACGAAAATATAGTTTTAATATATTTTATTCATTGAAAATCCATGAAAACTCATTTAGCGTCTATGATATTTTTAATTTCCATTCAGTCGATGTCAGAATTAAGGACGTAGACTTTAATTATGTTACAACGTCTTATAAATTATAATTAATAATAACAATTCTCCTTTGTATTAACTTTTTAATTTTGTTCTGTGTGTGGTGTAAATTCCCGGAAATTTGACTACGGGAAATTTCCCCGAATATTCCCAGGACCAGGAATGTATAGGGAGTATTATAATTTTTAGATTCTGAACGGAGCGAAGACGCTAGTGTTTTTACAATGATGTATATTTTTTATTTTTTTATAAATATCCAAAAGTTTTGACCAACAACTTTTTAAACAATTCGCCTCGAGAAGGTACTTTTAACAGGACATTTAAAAAAAAATTATTTATAGTTTTTCAATGCAATGGAGATGTTTTCCCGAAGCAAATTCAGTTTCAAAAACAAACTACTGGTCGTGACTTTTGGACAAGTATTTCCAAACAGAAAAGTGTTCAAAGAAATAAAATAAATATCATTGTAAAAACACTAGCCTCTTCGCCCCGCTCGGAATTTATAATTAAATTTTTCTCGGTGAATTTGTAATTCGCATAATTTTTTATTTAGATAAAATTGAAATCATTGATTTTCTTCTCTATCTAGATAGTTTTTTTTTTTTTTTCTACAAAATTATCTTGTTTATCAAAAAAAAAAAAATGAAGATTTACCAGTCGACCCACTCGAAAACATTAGGTAAAGTAGTAGTGAGTGGTAGTGATGGAGGTGGAGGGTAGTACGCATATAATTAATCGTATCTCGTAAGTCACGTATACCTACTACATAAAACGTCGGTGACGATCTGTTTATTATAATATATTTGCATCTACATCACAATGTAAACCGTTCTTTAATTATTTTTACACCCATATTAATGTTCAAAAAAAAAATAAATAAATAAATAAATAATAATAATAATAATAATAATAATAAACAACGCTAATAATAGACGTTTAAAAAAAAATATAATATATATATCAGTTGACTTTTTGACACTCTGACATCCTTTCGTTTTGGGTACACTCCAAAGGTGTAAATTACTACTCGTTCGCCAGCGGTTTAGTTATCTAATCTCGTTCTTCGCACCACTATCAGTTCATTAGTAGATGTTTACTTACAGGCCAAGGAGCTTAACCCTTTTCTCGCGTACTTCGCGGGAGCTTATTGATTAGATAAGTTTCCCAGACTCGCATAATGTTTTTTTATTTTCAGTGGTCTGATGTACGAGAAATAATTCGATCGCAAAAACTCAATTATCATACCATTTGATCGAATAGATTCGCAATTCGTTTGAAACGTTTTTAAATTAATTATTACAAAACTAATCGAAGCTTCAGAAAAATCTAGAAAAGGTATCGAAATGTAATCAAAACAAAAAAAAAAAAACTCGCTGTAAAACTCATATGCTCATATAGCTCCTACAGTTTATATAGCTTTTTGAATCGAATACTAAAAAAAAAAAAAAAATTGAAAAAAAAAATACCAAAGCTTTGTATCCGAATGAATTATTCAAAAATGGGTTTTGGTTGTTTTAGGCATTCGTGTGATGGAACACAATTTTTTGTATGGAAAGTCTTGACCAGCAAATTTTCGAAACCATATTTGTCTCTAGACAGCACTTTAAGAAGGTTATTTTTTGAAATTCTCAATCGTTTCCACAAAATTTGGGAAAAACTACCCAAAATTTGACAAAAAAGACTAGAAAACTATTTATTTTTTTTTTTTAGTCCAAACTTTATGAGAATTTAAACATAGATAGACTGCAATAATATGAGAAATATTTTGGCGCAAGAAAACTTAGAAAATGCGAAAAAAAATTTTGGACATTTTTTTCTCCTTACTTATTTATTAAATGTAAAAAAAGTAAATAGAATATACAGTAAAATTAAGTGAAGTAAAGTATAATGTAAAGCGAAGGTAAATAAAGTACAGACAAGAAAGCCGGACACACTTCGCACCGCGGGTATTCTTCACTCTTCGGGTCAGATACTCTTGGTGGGTGTGTTGAAAATTACGACTATTATTGTTCTTTATATTATTAACTTTTTTTAATTCAGATTCGTCTTATTGAAGAAATGATTTATTCACTTTTTAAAATTCTATATACCCAATAAGAGTATCTGATCCGAGGTGTGAAGAATACTCGCGATGATGCGAATTATGTCCGGCTTTTTTAACTCAGGTTTTCGGTTAATAAGGGTGTTTCGTACAAAAATCATAAGGGTTATAAGTGAAAAATTTTAAAGGTTTTTTTTTTTTTTTTTATGGGTGTACCGGGTTTGGGTTAATTCGGATGCAAAGTCTTAAAAAATATGCTTAAATTTATCTTGCAAAATTTTGTTGTTAATTATTATCGTATAGATTTATATCTTTATTACATATGTATGAAACATGTATGAAAACATAATTCTTGAAATATTCAAACGAACCATAAAATGTTTTATGCGTGCCATTTGAATTGGCATAGTCTTTAACCTGACACCAATTGACTATTAAAGATAGAACGCACACGTACATAGTACGCGGCACACAAGTAGATCATTAAAGTATAATTTTAGACTGACGTGTGTACTCGTTAGCTACGAGCGATTAGAAAAAAAAAAAAAAAACTCGTTTACTTCGAATTTTCGTCTGATACCTATTTTGATTTTAGCTTGTCGGGACTAATATCGCCGAGTAAGGATAATATTACCGTATTACTGTTTACTCGAAAGTTTTAGATGTCATAATAGATTTGGCCAATTTTATATTTTCACTATTGACTCAGAAAAGCAAAAAAAAAAAAAAAAAAAATGATTATTTGATGAGAAAAAAATTTTCTGAATATTTTTTTTCACATTTTCTAAAAACTTTCTTGTGCCAAAATATTTTTCATGTTATTGTCTGTCTATGTTAAAATTTTCATAAAATATTTGGATTAAAAAAGACAGCCATCGAGTCTTTTTTGTTGTCAAATTTTGGGTAGTTTTTCTCAAATGACTTCTCAAACCTAACCACCTTGAGGCGGTTTGTAATTCGAAATGTTTAAAGCTTTTGGACGAGCATTTTTATATGAAAATTTTTTTTTTTGAAACCGAGGCCCAATGTACTCACCACTTTTTTTTTTTTTAACCGGAGCTCAATCTACCCAGCATTTTTTTTTTTTTTTTTTTTGTGAAACCAGAATTCGGTTTGGCTAATCGTCAAGGTTTAAAATTCGGATTACCCTCCCCCCCTCGCGCTTGCGCCCACAAACGATTTATCCGTTTGTTATCGACAGCCGCATGGGCGTAAATTGAGTAGTTTTAATCGGGGGGCAAACTTGATTTTTATATATATATATATATATAATGTAGTTTATATTTAGTAGTCCAATTCAGTAACGTATTTTAAACTTTTTTTCAGAGGAGGGAGAGGGTCCAACGACTACAATAGTAAGATAGTTAAAAATAAATCATAATCATCAAAAAATTAATTAGACAGTCATTTATTTTATTTATTTATTTTTTCATGTTTATTATCTTTTAATCCTTTTAAATCCTTTTAATCTTTTAAAATTTTATAAGAATTCAAAACGACGTCCCTTTAATAATTTTACAAAATATCAATGGGGGAGGGGAGGGGATTGTCCCGGTATAATTTTAAGTGATGGGCAGTTGCCCCTCACATAGAGTTTACGTCCATCGGACGGCCGTCGCCTACCTCTTGTTCGAAATCTTCGTCGGCCAACGACAGCCTCGAGTCGCTGCTGCGTCGCGAATGCACCGGCGACGACGACGGTCTGAACTCGTCGAAAGCGCTGCCGGGAGCGCCGAGCCCGAGGTTCTTGGGGATCGCGTCGAAGGCGCTCGCGGGCTTGGCGGCGGCGCCGGCGGCGGTCGGGGCACCGTAGTATTTCCGGTCCAGGTGGTCCACCATCGGCTTGTAGTAACCCTCGCCGATGTTGTAGTTGCAATCGTACACCTTAGTCCGGGGACGACTCAACAGCGTCCGTCTTTCCGACATGGTGTGTTAGTGAGTGGAGGGTAAACGATGGTATACGTACACTGCAAACACACGTGATATTAGTATATATTATTACGTTATAATAATTAATAAAATATTAATCCGTCTGTACCTTATATTTATAATTGACAAAATAAGATCTCGGATTGGTGTGTGTGTGTGTGTGTGTGTTCTGTAGAACGTTATTTAAATGTGATGTTTATTTCGCAGCGAAAATGTACGAAACATTCCTAAACTATATTCTCTTCTAATATTCCCAAAATACCCTCATAAAAGAATTTATATAATATTAAATACATTTCTCGCGACCCACACTTGAGAAACACCGTTAAAGGCTATTCGACATCACGCTACGACCCTTGGGAGGTCGAAGCGAAAATAAAAAAAGTCTGAAAGACGACTGTAAGGATTTGAGACTTTTATTTCGTTTTGTCTGTTTATATTTGTAGGTTGCTATAGAAAATTTAATAGCGAAAACAATTGGTTTTTTTTTTTTTTTTTTTTTTAATTATTGTAGTCTTTCAGACTTGTTTTTATATTCTTCTGTAATATGTCATTTTTTTTTTCTGTGCTTTTATAACGTTCATTTGTCGCTCGATAATAATTTCACATTCACTTTTCATGAATTTCGAACGCGTTTCAATGCAATTTCAAACGACAAGTGTTAAGATCAATTTATACCTTGAAAAAAAAAAACAAAAGTTTCAGGAAAATGTGAGCAACAGAAAGTAAGACTAAAAAATCATATATTTTACTATAACTTATGGGTAAAACAACTCTTGTCAGATTAGTTAGTAATTGAAACAGAAATTGTATATTTTATCCATGTATACCAATAGTTTGGTGAGCTGAAAATTCGTGTCATATTCTAATGAGCTTATATTTGTGTGTGTGTTTTTTTTTGCATAATTTTGTATCTTTAGGTAATTTGTTTAAAAATTGCTCATTAATGATTTTTTTGTGCATATAAATGTATTTTTAGTAAAATTTATCCCGTAACACAAAATCTGTAGTTTCAATAACGTAGCGTTCAAACCTAAAACATAAAACGTACATTTTTTTTTCTTTTAACTTTCAGTGTTGTTCGTTTTTTATTTTATCTTATTATCTCAGTATAATGCGATTATTTCTATATTTAGATACAAATTAATGTGCCGGTAAAGTGGTGTCACAATAAATCAAAAATCAATTAACGGATCAATTTACTGGGTTTATTTTTTAAGTATAAGCTTGTATATTATCCGTTATAATATAGTTTAATATTTTTCCTTTTTGTAAATTATAATCTTGATAGTAATAGTTTTAATTTAAGTAACTTATCCGTTTTATTAATTGGTTTATTCATTTTAATTTAAATGTTTAAACAACCAAGATCTAGTGCCTATTTTTAGGGATTGTTTAGAGATTGCAACGGAAATTTCGAGAAATTTTGATGACTTTCAAATGGGTTCCAAAACTGAACCGTTCAGTGTAAACACTTTCAACAGGTGAATATGAATAGCTATGACAACTATAGACATCAAAACAAACAAAATGGGAGGTACAGAATTAAAATCGGTTGGAATGGCTTCCCGATATGGATGGGTTGCAAATAAGACTAAAAGGGTCTATTTTAGGCATTCCGAGGACTCGTTCCCGGACTTCAGAGCCCTAAAAAAATCTGAAAAACTTCATGAGTTACTTTTTTCATCAGTACAATAACATAATAAAAATTCTGCGGAAAGTGGTGGACTCCTCTCACAAAAGTGACTGGAAAGTAATAATATTATTCATATATATATATATATATAAAAATCTGGAAGGACTTTGAGAAGATTTGAGGGCTAGCCTCTCCCCTTCCCCCATGCACACCAAGTCCCTCTCACAATTCCACCTATACTACTGTAATTATTATGTGTTTGAATGGTTACGTAATGTTTTGTTTTGATATGTATATAAGTCAACATAACTCCATTTAGTCACTGTGAAATCTATATGCGATTAAAATCAGGTAAACTTGACCCTTTATCACTTCTATATGTTGGTGATAAGTCAACAGTTGTGGACAAATGTCAGGTTAGATAATGTGTAATAATTAGATTCAAGTCAACGTTTTTTATTTTTGTATATATTTATACAGTATAATGCATGCGTTTTAAAATTTTTTTTTGTAATAAAATTAGTACTAAGCAATACAGAATTTTCAATTGTGTATTACAATATTCAGAAAGTTACATCAATTATAAATCTCGATCTGGTATTTGTACTCAAAGTTTTTTTTTTTTTACTCTACAGAAATCGTATGAAATTGACGCATCCGTGAAATATTATATAAACTCACCGTTTACATTCATACACCAATGTATATGTTTTATCTTATATTCGCACCACTCCTATAGAAGGTATATTATGTTTGCGAAGAAATTTTTTCATTTTTTTTTTTTTTTTTTTTTTTTATCAATTAAATAAAATAATAAGTGACGAAAAAATTCTTTAGTGGGTAACGTTTAATTAATTATGCCCGAGAGACTCGAGTATAAATTAATTAATTAACATTCAAGTGTCGAGAAAAAGAGCGAATTGAAATCGAGCCAGTTAATTAAAATATAAGAAAGTTTAAAATAAATTCTTTTGGTGAAAAGAAAAAAATTATAATAATGGTTTCATCGCAGTTTTAACGCGAATCCGTGCTAAAAATGTCTAAATCCACGACTGTTTTGACTTTTATGTATAATTATATTTTAAAATTATCTTAATAAAGATAAATAAAACATAGTTAATCTTATTTTATCTATAAGCGGAGATAGCGTTTCTACAGAAACTTTCTGTGTCACATTTTTAATAAGTGGTTAATTAGAAAAATGCTATTTGTAAAATAGTTACATTATACGTTTATTTAGCACTAACATATTATGAGATCCCTGACTGCAACCTCTGTTTAATAGTTTTCAATTATTTAACTATTTATTATTTACATTAAAAAAAAAAAAAAAAAATGTGTTGAGCATTAATTGTTTAATAATAGATTAGAAATGGCCAATTTTCTCTTAATATCTACTTACTACTCAATCGATCTCAAGTAGTTTTAGGTTGTGGGGGGTTGATATCGGGATTTACCACAGTTTAATAAATCATCAAAAATCATTAATAATTTAATTATGACACCCCTCCCTGGATCAGTGTCACGCATTTTTCTCTACTCTTTCAATTTGTTTACTTCTCCGTAAGACGAAATGTTCTTGAAATATAAAATATTTAGATGAATGCTTTTAGATTATACATAAAAAAAAAAAAGCCGGACATACTTCGCACGACGGATGGGATTCTCTTGACGGGTGTATTGAATTTTAAAGAAATGATAAATCATTTTTTCAATAAAACGATTCTGAACGAGGGAAGTTAATAATATAAAAAATAAATAAGAAAAAAAATGTTAGAAAAATGTCCAAAATATTTTTTTCACATTTTCGAAATTTTCTTGCGCCAAAATCTTTCTTTTATTATTTTCTATCTATGTTTAAATTTGCATATAGTTCGGATCAAAAAATGATGGTTTCCGAGTCGTGTTTTTGAAAATTTTGGTTGTTTTTTTAAAAAAAAAAAAAAAAA
>JAIPRM010003252.1:0-26727 GCA_025469315.1 Stegophylla sp. TES_Ste_2020 | reverse complement strand
TATTATTAACTTCCTTCGTTCAAAATCGTTTTACTGAAGAAATGATTTATCGTTTCTTTAAAATTTAATACGCCCGTCAAGAGAATACCACCCGTCGTGCGAAGTACACCCATCGTGCGAAGTATGTGCGGCTTTTTTTATTATTTTGTTAATGTGAGTTTGAAATGTATTTTTTTTTTAATTGGCAATTATATTTGTTTAAATTTAATAAAAGAGTTATACTATGTAAAAAATCGATTAAACAATATCTTAGTATATTTATGTAATAGGGGAGAAGTGATACTTTTTAGCGTACCTTTAAGACTATGTTACAAAAAAAGTCAAAATTTACCAAATTTACGTAAATTTTACTTCTCTAGTTACAGTGTATATTGTAGTGTATCATTATTTGATATTTAAAAAAATATAAATACGCATGCCAATAACTCCATAGAAAAATAATAAATTCCTAAATCTCATAAAACAGTACACTGTTATACCATTAGCAATCATATTAATAATAATATGTTAATTAGTTGTTTGTCATAATTGAACCTACTTCATTCGAATTCATCATTTATTATAAACATAATTAAGAAAGCTTTAGATCGTGAAGCAATATATATATATATATATATCTATAATAGTATAATATAATTGACTAATTATAATGTCTCAACAAATTACTTCTTATATTATGTACATCGATAAAGCGCATTACAAATAGTCGATGATTAACAACACATATAATTAAATAATTATCTATACATAACAGATTATAGGTCGTCGTCGATATGGTGTAGTACAAAATATTAATTTAAAACCTATAAGAATGTGCAATATTACAACAGTGTTCGCTGTTTTTATTTCACACTGATTTATCATCGATTCGTGTGTTATCGACCGTTATCGTTTATAATAATTTTGAAATTAAAAATACTTTTCAATATTTTATGACATTTTTTGTATATCTACTCCAAATTTACTGTACGTCGATTGTTAAAAACATGTCTTTGAATTCGAAAAATTTTTATAAAAATGTGTAAAAAAAACCTCTATTTAGAAACCCCAAAAATAAAATATGTTATTACTAAACGGACGTGTGTGCACGTCTGGTGCTTAAATAGCTGAACAATCAGATATTTTTTTTCATTTGAACGTCACGGTCCAGTGCAAATCCCGCGGGTCATTAAAAAAGCAAGACTACAAAGATGACATGATACGTGCAGTCTTTGAAAACATGATTTATTATGTATATATTATGTTTTTTGTTTTTGTACGATAGCAATAATATTTTTATTTTTTTTAATATTTAACTTAATAATATGAAAGGAAATAAGTAATTTAAAAAAAAAAAATAATTTTGAATTAATATATTATATTTTTCACCACGTGGCATATATTTACAGAATGATTATTATTCTTTTTTATAATCAAACAAAATATTATATTAATTACAAAAAAAAACCTTTAACGACCAAAAAACGAAGGTTTAATTTAATTAATTTCATTAATTTATTTTAATTAATAAATAATAATACAATTTTTTTAACTCTTTACCTATATACGTCAAAAAGAAATATTAATCAATCCATGGTATACCTTTATTTAGTTAAAAATACAAAAAATATAGCTACAAGGTATAAAACACATTTTTTGAACGAGCAAATACAGTTTTTTGGAAAAACACAAGTTATAAAGATCAATATGATAATGACTTAAATATGTCTCAACAATTGACTTTTTATTCAGCATGTTTCGTAAAATTATTTCGTCACTCAATAATTCGTTGTAGATAGATAGATAGATTTATTTATTGTTATTTCAAAAATTACAAATTACAAATTAATTAGAATTAGAATGCGAAAAAATTTGTCTCCAAAAGCCGTAGCTTGTGGGCAGACAAGAATTCAAATGTTTCTTAATTTTATGAATTTTTCCTTATCAACATTATTTACAAATTTAAATAGAGATAAACATAAAAAAGTAAAAATAAAGATAAATGATAAAATTGTGGTATACAATTGTATATAAGAAAGATAAATTGTTTAAAAATTGATATCGAAAAAGTAAATAACTAATTTTATTAATTTCTATTCAAATTGTGATATTGTTACTTTATAAATAACATATTTTTTATAATTTGGTAAAATTATTAATACTGTTAATATTGATACAAAGATAATTACAATAATATAAACTGATATAAAATAGATTTCTTTTACCAAATTCACTATTACATTTTTGTAATTTTTATTTTCATATAACATGCAAAAATATTCACTTTGATTAATAAAATTAAGTAACGGTTTTCTCTTTATTTAAAACAACAGATAATTTCTAGCACTTCCTCTAAAATATTAAATACGTTTAAAAAATATATAAATATGTATACATATATTCTCCTTAAATTGCTTACCTATATATTATGTATAATATATATTAATATACAATTATTTATATAACGTTTATAAACTGTATATAAGGTATTAAGCTTGTATAAATTATCTATTTAGTAAGGTATAAGATGAAAAATATCTGATGAATATCAGAGTCGTAAATATTAAGTATCATTATTCGAATATTGTTATATACGAGTAATATCACGACAAAATAGATTGATCAACGAATATAATATTGCAAATGATTATTGAGTAATGGCGTAGTAAATCCTATACGCACAATATTTGTGTTCACAGAGAGTAGATATGAGAATTATACAGCTAAACTCTAATAATACACTAATGTGGCAACACGCACGTTGTAATAACATTTATAACATTATACCCTTGGTCGCGTCGAAAAATCGAGCTTGAAATTTGTTACCGAAAGATTTGTCACGCTTTAGGACACACGTACACACTCATACATAATATTATATGTATACACATACGTATATACTGCAGTATAATAATTTCGGATGAAATAATAATAATAATAATTCTTTTATGTACGCGGAACGCGTTCTTTCGCACAATAAACACCGAAATTTTGCTGTACTTATATAATATTTTCGACAAAACCGGCGGCGGAGGCTGTTGAGACAGTAGTAGGTACACACGCCCGACGTTTTTACGAGTAATATTAAACGATAATGATAATAATAATAATAAACGAGCGGGGGGGAGAAAGGAGAAAGAACCGCGGCGGCCAGTTTTTACAGTGACGACGGCCGGTGCAGCAGCAATCGAGTCGCGCCTTTTGTTTCAATATAATAATATGTTTTATAGTATAACGTCCCGTTGTCCCGACGGGACACTTCGGGACCCCAAAACGTCCTGTTTTTCAAAAAATTACAAATGCATCCCTTTGACTCTTAGGATATCAATGAATATTATAAAAAATATCCGTTCTTCTAAGTTTTCTGATAAATATGATAGACCTGTATGATAGGGACAACAATCAATTAATTTTGTAAAGCTAAAATATATATATAATACTCGTATTTTTATAAAATCAATGTGATATTTGTTTTATAATTTCATTCCTATTAGCCAAATGGCTATTGCCTAAAGAATACAAAGTCATTTCTTTTTTTTTTTTTTTTAATTATTTTATCAAGTTTAAATATATTATGTTATATTTATACTTTGTTTAACGTACGTTCTTATTAACATAATATTCTGTTGAAATATTATTAAAAAATTATAAAACTAAAATATAGAAATTAAGTAATAAAAACATTTTCATTTAAAAAAGAATCAACTGTTGGAGGGGCAGCAGGGAGATAAAATTCTCATTTTTTGGCATCCCTATATAATTATACATAATACGCAAAAAGTCCTAAACCGACGCCACCGTCACAACACACGGCAACACGGTTTATGAAAAAAAAAAAAAAAAAGAAGAAGAAGAAGATAGTAAAATAGTAGTAATGCGTATATTAACGTATTAACTTAACCGGCTTAATCCAGCACCGTGTTTGTACACACAATAGTTACTATTACATATTATTATTATTATTATTATTATTATTACTATACAGCGCGCGCGTTTCTCCGGCGGCGCGGCGGCCGCGCGTAAAATAAATGTCCCCTATCGAATAGGAAAAAAAATAATATGTAGATGAGATCCCGGCGATAATGACGATGATCGGGCTGCAGATAACGATGAGGTCACGATAACCGGAGACTTTTTTGTTCGGTTTACATATTCTCTACTTACCCCGTCGCCGCCGTCTCACTCGTGGCGTAAAACTCCTTCGTATATTAGGTATTTCAATATACCGTAAGTCCACTGCGTTTTTTCCACCGCGATTCGTGTCGTTTTATATATAAAAAAAAAAAAAACTAAACATTTTCCCGTGCATACGTTTACGCGAAACGTTGGCCACCAAATTGACACATCACGACTACCTCCTACTAACTATAATATGTACGCGCGCACACACCGTGTAGGTAATGAAATAATTACGCACGACCGATGTCTCGTATACGGTCATATTATTATTATTATTATTATTATTATTATTATAGTCTCGGGTGATAGTCTTGTTCTACAACCGATGTTATTATTTTATTCGTACAATGTCTTTAAACAGCGTAATTTATATACATAATAATACACGAAAGCACGTGATAAACAAGACCGGTAGTATAATATATTATAATATAGTGTAGGATCGACCACGTTGGCTATATTAGATTCTGAACGGAGGGAAGAAGCTAGTTTTTTTTTCAATGATGTTTGTTTTATTTTTTATTTTTTTTTTCTGTGTACAAATTTTCGTATGGAAATACTTGTCCAAAAGTTTCGATCAGTTACTTTTTGGAACCGGATTTGCCTCTAGATTGTACTTTAAAGAGATCATTTTTTGAATTTCTCAATTATTCAATTATTTTTTATTTTTTTGGAAAAAACTACCCAAAATTTGACAAAACCGACTTGGAAACCATCATTTTTTGATCCGAACTATATGAAAATTTAAACATATATAGAAAATCATATAAGAAAGATTTTGGCGAAAGAAAATTTTGAAAATATAAAAAAAAAATTTTGAACATTTTTCTAACATTTTTTTTTCTCATTTATTTTTATATTATTAACTTCCATTGTTCAGAATCGTTTTATTGAAGAATTGATTTATCGTTTCTTTAAAATTCAATGCACCCGTCAAGAGAATCCCACCCGAGATGCGAAGAATACTCGTCGTGCGAAGTATGTCCGGCTTTTTTTTTTACAATTCATGCTTAAAAACATACGCAATCGTATTGCGAATAAAGTAAATACTACGCGATCGTACTATAACTTCCATATGGAATTAATAAACGCACACAATAAATACATCAAGTCTGACTTCATAATATATATTTAATTTTGTGTAATACAATGCAACGTTATTTTCGAATCAATATTACTTACTATACTATTTGTAATATTATTATATTGTACTTGAGACTTCATCGGCGTTTAATTTAAATAAATAAATAAATATTGATAACTATACCAATTTTTCAATGATTGTTTTTGCACTATTCCTAAAATTAAATATATATATATATTTTAATAAAATAAAAATGATCCAAATATTTAAACAATTTGTAATAATGTTGAGTACTTGCTATTGAATAATAAGATACATAAGATATCAAAAGACTCCTCTATATTTTTGTATAGAAATGAGATTTTAATTTTAAACTCTATAAGAGTTATACAGACACTGGTCGGTCTTATCCGCCGTTTTATCTTATTGAAGTCTCCGTCTTGGCGTCACTACCGAAAAAAAAAAAAAAAAACACAGTACTACAGCGCGGCGGGTGGGTTCCTGGTGGCGTTCTTGTTGTCTGGTAAAACACTATTATATAGACGCCGCAGCCACTGTTATAAATGTCTCGTTTCAACTCCCGTTTGGACACACACACACACAACTATTTGCAAATGAAACACGCCCCGTTTAAAAATAAAAACACATTTATTATTTAAAACTCAAGTAGGTAGTTTTGTTAAATTTAAAAGAAGAAGAAATAATTCCTTATTATTATTATTATTATAATATGTCTGTATGTCGTTTTCACACGAACGAGATAAAACTCTTGTGATCTCACATATTTTAATGCTAAACTGGTTTGTGTGCATCGGGTAAACAGCGAGGTCAGTGTATAGTGTGATTTATTTTTATTTAATTTAATCGTATTTATATATATATATATATATAAGGTAATCAAATTCGCCGTTGTGCATTTTTTTACTACTATGGAAGTCACGCACTTTTTTCCTACCCATTTTGAACTTTGTTTTTACAAAATATATACGTACTTACAAACCGATGAACACGCGCTGTAAAATAATATAATATTATACACTTGCTTGTCGTGTAAAGGAAATAAAACATTATGCAACAATTATACTACGGCAATGCGATAACCGGTTAGTTGATGGAAAAAATTACTACTGGATCGTATTTTTTAATATTATGCATATAATAATAATAATAATAATAATATGATACGACCACATAATTGAAATTGTTTAATTTATATGGCTGAAATACAATAATATGTAAATAACAGAAGTCAGTAATTTGGATAATTATATTTTTATTTAATTAATTTTTTTAGACATTATACAGTAGGCACTACACTTGGATAAAACTTTCTTTTAATTATGAAAATTATTCGAAACATTTCACCGTTACAATTAAATGTCTACCACATTAACAAATATTAATTATTTTCTTAACGATCCTTGTAAACTATACAATACATCGGAGTTAAAAAAAACTTTCTATCGACAAAATTACTAATTAACATGTGGCATAAATCCAATCAAAAATGTCGGTATCCAACAAATAATTTTGGATAAACTTGAAAAAGCTTTATTCACATAAGTAATTCCTAACCGAAATATTGTGAAAGATAGTTTATTCTAGAATATATCTACTTAAAATTAATAAATTTAAATTGTTACTGTTTAATGATCTGTAAGGAAATTCGATATTTAACTGTCAATCATCATTTTTAAATATAAATAAATAAATTCAACGAACCATCACTAATTGAATACGGTTATAAAGTGCATTCATACAACGGAATCGATAAATTTAACAATTACATTTTTCCAATGTTAAAATCGAAATAGATGCAACTTAAATTAATATGACATCAATTTCAAATTCAGAATACTCATCTATAAATCATATCTAATTTTATGTTACATATTATTTAATAAAAATTCAAATAAGTCCTTAATTAGACCGTAAATCTGTTTGTTGCTAATTTGTAATATTAATTATACAGATCAGATTTTTATTAACGAGTATAAGACCAAAACGTTGGCAAACATTTCTCTGAATGAATTAAACTAAATTAATTCCACTTTTGAACATTGCACACGATATTCATATAATGATTTGCTCGAGTTCATACGCTCTACTTCCGTAATTCACGTCACATCAAACATCAAAATACTATGTAATTGTTGGGATTTTGATAAATTTAAATATTTTTATTTCACTATTTATAAAAACTTTTACGTTTTTATCGATTTTTGTTTACAATAAATAATCATCATAAAACATGGTCTAAGATTACTTATATTATCAGTGTACATATTTTTTAAAAGTTGTCATTGCATCATTAAAACGAATACACGGAATTACAGAAATACGGTACTTATTACATTAAAGCAAATGTAGCTAAAAAATATATGTATATACACTATTATTATTACTCTTTCAAGTTTTTATTTCAGGTTCTCATCGAATTGTCTGAATGTAGGTAGGAGGTATATTTTAAAAACGACTGAAGATAAATACTTACAATGCCTTTTTTTTTTTTTAACGAAAAAGATTATTACTTTTAGAACCAATGGATATAAATCATATTTTGATGTACTCCATTAGAAATGCAACTGCATCATCATCATTATTCGGCATCGTGTGTGTATGAGTGTGTATTGTGCGAAAATTGGAAAAAATTAAATAATAGGAATAGGGTAAAAAGGACGGGCAGGGACCAAATTAAAAATCCACCGGCGCCGCGCCGTTTCTGTGTGTCTGCGCCGTTTCTTGTCTCTCCGCATTATATTATTATTATTTTTTTTTTTCTGTTCTTTTCTTTTTTTTTTTTTTTGTCGGCAACCAACTGTTGCCGCAGAATGCCAAACAAGAGGCGCCAGACTTGTGGTACGAAAATATCCATTTTAAATATTGACAGTTGCCACAGGTAATACACGAGCCCGGGCAATATGCAGGTAGAGAATATATACACGCGTGCGCTCACACACCCCCATAATTATGTCCGCACAATAATAATATAATATTATCATTATTATTATTATTACTATTATTGTCTATATACGCGCAGACGACGACGCTGCCAAAACCTATGACGACCTATTACAATATATATATATATATATATATATATATATATTTGCGAAAATAAGACAATAAAACCGACCAGTGAACCTGCACGTTTTGTGGTTTTTTACCGAGAAACGATAAAAAAAAACTAAGTACCCACTCATTACTCTACGAATTCGGCTTACAGAAAGAAAAAAAAATAATACTAAAAGCAACGACTGAATAATAATTTGTACACCGAAAATACCATTTAATCAGCAAGACGTGTACCTGTACCTAGTTTCTTTTACCCACCCTAAAATTGTTTAATTTATTTATATGCACGAAAAAAAAATGAATTCGTTTAAAATGCTGTTATTCATAAAAAACTGTAATATAATAATTTCTTTTATATTATGCAAAACTAAATTATAAAATAATATAATAACAAATTATTATCATATTGTAGAAAAAAGTCATTAACATTTATTTACGTAAATTTTGATATGTATATATTGACAATACTCCTCAAATGTTTCAAAATTATATTTTATTGTAATAGAATTTAACATGTAAGCGTGTTTTTTCATATATTATATAAAATCACATAAAAATGCATATATGTGTACAAATCAACATGGATTCTGATAAATAAAAATGAACAGAAAAAAATTAGGTAAAAATTACATCATGGTGTAATTAAGATTTATTATAAATAACAAGTTAATAAATACTAATTATTTTTAAAAATATTTTATAAGAGTATATCAGTAAATATAGGTAACACGTTTTATACAAACAATTATTATTTTTCCAATAAAAATTCGTATTTTTTTACTTTATACCACATTAGGTAACAAAATTCAATATCAGATTTATTAATTTTTTAATGTTTTACATTGTATTATTTTACTGTAACGCGTGTAAAATCCAGAAAAAAAAAAAAGAACGTTTTTGCAAAAACAGTACATGAAATATAAGTAATACATTTTTTGGTAATCACTCGTCTCAAAAATATGTACGTACATACACACCGGGTGTTCCGGGGGGGGGGGGGTCTGATTCCGGTTAATCATGAACATTTCGCCTTATTTTCTAACATTAATAAAAAAAACCCTAAATGATTGTTCGAAAAATCCGCCCAAAAGAAAATATAATGACGCGAAACGATGGCAGACGTCAAATGAGGAGAAAAAAAGCAGAAAAAAAAAAACAAAACAAAACAAAGGAAAAAAAAAATAATAATAATAAAAAGGGTCTAAAAACAAGAGTGACTGGTCGATTTTATTGTTTTCGGATTTACCATTTTGCGATATTCGTATAAATATCCCTCTCTCGATAACAGCAATAATAATAATAATAATAATAATAATAATATTGTATAAATCACAATCGTTGAATAGGTAACGCGCGCTGTGCTAGGAAGGACGTGGTGTAAAGTTATAATAATAATAATAATATGTGCCCGCGATTTCAATCTCCCACGTAACCGACCAGCGCACGTTATTATAATAAAAAATACGTGTATACGCTGTGAAATATATTTGCATACAACGTGATCGCAATAACACCGTGATCGCGGTCATCGTTGTGTGTGCGTGTGTAATATTATAATAATATTATAGGAGGTATACATACGCGCGCGTGTATCGGCAATAAATATGACGATAAATTTAAATCTCTACGGCCGCCGCCGCCGCCGACACCTATCCCGGCGCACAAAAGTATATATAATATAATATAATATAATATAATATGACTATGTATAAATAATAATACAAATAACACACGTATATAATATTCTTGGCGCGCGCGAGCGGCAAACAATACGCGTCGTGTGCAATAGGGACTGCTGACTGTAGTCAGTCGCTGAAATCACCGTAAAAAGCCATTGTGCGCACAGAGTTCGCGTACACACACACACAGATACAGTACACAATAATAATAATAATAATAATAATAGTGTGAAGCTAGATAACGACTGTGTGCACCATTAAAAAGACGATCGCGCGATTTGCTATAATATTATAATATTATATATGCACACGCGGTATATCACAATGCGTATTATCATGTTTTACATGATATTTTAATGTATAAATATAATAATAGAATACATATTATATCGTACAGAGTGGTGTTTCAGATTTGTTGCACGTATAGTTTACGATTATACGTATTGCGCGCGCCGTACGCTCGTACTATAATATGCAGTTTTGCGTGCGACCGAGTTTGCGAGAAGACACGCGCGACAATCGCACACGGACGTCTATTGACCACAATAATATATTATATAATATAAAATATTATGTACATTATTCTACCTATGTGTGGTGTGAAACGCGATCCGCATCGGGATGTAGGAATGTGTGCTGAGAAACGGAGCAACACAGAAACATTACACATATTTTATTTTCTCCGCCACGACGTTATCTCACTGATACAAACAAAAACTTTAGTCAACAGGAGGGGATTATTTGATGTCATACTCGATTTACTTATGAAAATGCTGATTTTTTACGAAAAAAAATTTCATTAAAAATGTTTTTAAATTAATTTGCACATTTCTGGTTAAATTGTATTATGTAGTTTGATAGCACAATAAAATAGCTTTAAAATAAAATAAAAATTACCTGCATAAGTTGAATATTCTGGAAGATATATAAAAAAATTCTCTGTACATTTGGTTTTGATAAAAAAAAAAGTTAAATCGCCAATAACTTCAAACATAATAAAGTTAGGGGTTAGACCCCCCCCCCATTTAAAGGTGGATTCTGTATAACTTTTGGTATACTTTTCTTATGACACCGGCCGGTCACTTCCCTCCCGGACACATTGTATATACGATACTGTAATTGGTACATTTACAACTTTGACTTAGACGTTAAATCCGAAAAAATGTCCAACATTGTATCATCAACTGTTTTTTCAAAGACTTGTATAGTTTAACTTTTATTCGAAATTCGTAAATATCTTAACCCGGACAAGCCCGAGTTATAGTTACTTTCAAAATAACTAAAGATCGTATGTTAACATATTGATTTTCATTAAATAAAGAATAGATACTCTGGTCTTAAACAACGGACGAGGCATAATATTATTTAGAACTACATTTAACAGCGTATTACAGTCTATAATATCCATTGCTTGTATACTGTTTGCCAATAAAATTACTGGTCGTACAATAACGTGTTTCGGTCATGTTAAAATTCAATTCAACGTTTGTAATTATTATATAAATGCTAGTAAATATTATTATTTAAAATAAATGCATTTAACGAATTGAAGCTGTAAATCGAATTTTTAATAGATATATTATGTAAATAAAAAATTATATAATATACAACGATGATCGCCATTTTTCTATATTCTATCATTCTATATTATGTATTCCAAAGGATCGCTTTTATCGTGGGTTAAAAAATGGCACACCCCTTTTTTCTGATTTGCGTACGCAGTCACGCATACATTCTGGTATAAAAAAAGAATACCTCCTTCACCTGTTGAAGGCATCGTCAAACTTTCGGAGAGACACCCCCGTGTATTCTATGTAAAGCACTGTTTTTTTTTTTTTTTTTTTTTTTAGGGTGTTTCAATCGACTGAATATCTAACAAGACACGTTGTGTATAATAGGTATGCGAAATTCTTTTGACACAGTAGTTTTATTATGTAAATTCACGCATATATAGTAAACGCCGCTGAAGGGACGTAAAAAACGCTCTTTTTTTCATCCCAAACATACCCTAGTATGATCTCGGTTTCACGTTATTATTAATGGTCCGTCGTTCAATGTCTTTTTACCCGTGAAACATATACGCCGTCTATTGTGATGCGTGAAACGAAATATTATGTATAATGTGCATATGCGTATTCAAATCACTGTTGTTAAGAAGAAGAAACATAAGCCTGTGCCAGCAAAAATGATGTCGTGATAGAGCATTTTTCTTCTTTTTTTTTTTTTTTGCATGTGTGCACAATAAACAGCTGTTCCGTCCTTTCGCGTTTATATGCATCTGGCTTAAATTATTTAAAAATATATTTTTTAAAGAAAATCTTAAAACGTAATTTTTAATTCACCAAGTTACATGATAGAGAAGCATTTTTAAGACGGTTATGATATTTTGTACATTATTTTTCTTTGATTTTTTTCGATAAGATACAATAATCTAATATTTTTGTTACGGTTTTAATTTAATTTTTGAGCTATATGCAATATACATAAATAAACATTTTACTATTGGTGGTTATGAATAAATTCAAATTACTTTTCAAATACCTTTTTTTAGTTTTTTCAAGAACAAAATGACTAAACTGAATATGGTACTAAAATTATTATGTAGTTCTACTCATAATAATTATTTTATTAATGTTATAAAATAAGGCGATTTTCGAAAATTAACTGATAAACTACACATCAAATGGGATGTACATATTATTTACTAGCTGAATCAATAAAAATACTAAATTAATTATGCAAATAGTTTACTGAGTACATAGCAAAATATTTAATAATTAATAATGATACTTATTATTTTAAATTTTATATTATGCAATGTGTGACACAAATTATAGTATGATATTCGAATGACAACCATTTCAAGTTTATACACTATGTACATATAATACCAATACTATTACCTACAAGCCAAAAAAAACAAATAATTATTTTTAAATTATTCTTTATTTTCTACTGTAAAACAAGAACAATTAACTACCTGTTAATACGTCTAAATAATATATTTAAATAAATTATCATAAGAATATTATGAAACAAATGTAAAGAATCTATTGAAAGAAATATAAATATATATATTTGTTTCATAATGTTCTAATGATAATTTATTTAAATAATAAAATTTTAATAATTATAATAAATTCATTCACGTCTATATTTATTATTTCCACTAGTTTGTATACAATATAATACAGTTATTATTTAATTATATAACTAAAATTGTGAAAACACAAATATTATTCTGACCTGCCCTTACCATTTATAAGTATTATTTTTATACTTATTTTAAATAGTAGAAACTTTGGTATTATAAAATATGTTTAACATAATGTGTTATATTTATAAGTATTTCTTCAAAAATCCTATAGCTATAACTTCGTGTACGTCAACGTTAAATTCAGTTATTCAGTAAATTCTGAAAGTAATATATATATATACATTATTTAGTTTATGTAAATTTGTGTGACAACGACTGTTCAATACAAAAAAAAAAAAAATAAAAAAAAAGAGGTTTTGAAAAAACATTTACGGTTAGGTACGTTAAGTTAGCCAATGAACAATACGATTTTATTGTACGTGCATTTTGACATTTCCTAGTTTTCGTCAAACCCTTTTCGATTTTAAGGTATTTATATTTTGAAATTTCAATACGCATACGTTTTGTATGATTCTGGGTGAAACGCAAAAAAAATCCGACACAATACACGCCGGAGAAGTTAGACAAACCAAAAAGAGGGTTGTCACTACAACGTATATGTATCGTTTCTAAAAAACAGTAAAATCCCCAGCAGCCGTTGACCTAAAAATCTTGGTCTCACACTAAAAAAGAGAAAAAAAAATGAATCCCCATCGTTTTTTTCATCATTGAAAAAACTTACATAAAGGTGTATATTCATGGGAAAAAATACTCGGCAACCTCTTTTATTCCGTTATTGGGGTGTTTTTTTTTTTTTTTTTTTTTTAACACATGGGTGCGAATTTCCACAAATACTGCGAGAATAATTACAAGATTATGTATAGGGAATCTAGGTCAAGTTCGATTGGGGAGCGATTTTTTTTTTTAATCAAAATCCGGTTGAAACTCTTTTTATTTGTTTGCGGTGAATATATATTTTTTTCTATTCGTGCAAAATATGGATGGCAAGAACAGGTAGTACAAAACTCCCACGCAAGGAACCGGAATGTAATTATTTTTAACAATGTAATAAAGAAAAAAAGAAAGAACCTCAGGTCAGGTTTGTTAACAATGTTGTATTTTGATGCTTATCCCGATGATCGACAAATTGAATGATTAAATACCATAAAATGGGGGAGAGTATCGAAAAGAAACGAATTTTGCCTATCATTTTCGTGGCATTGTGGGGTGCGGTTAACGTTTGAAGTACTTTGGCATCAAAACATCTCGTACAATGGTAATTATTAAAGTAACACAGTCTACCTGGTCCCAGACACTGCAAAAGTTATTAATTTTACAACATTACATACGTATCTTTGTTGAAACGATTAATTTTTGACACAAATAATAATAATCGTATATTTCAATACCAAAAACAAAATTTTATTAAAATATTTTATACAACACTCCACACTTACATTATTTTCGAGCTATTTTATCAAAAAAAATATAATACATCCATCTAATGAAAAAACGAGAAAGATTAATGCGCTATTTAAACACAGCTAATAAGTTAAGAGGGATCGAATACCATGCGGTACCCACATATTATAAAATAGTAATGGAAATTTATACCTTTTTTTTTTTTTTGTGTATCATTTAATGTAATTAGGTTATTTCATATTGTATTAAAAATAGTGAATGTACACAGTATATTTTTAAAATACGATTATCGTATTTTTGTTTCCTATCTATCGGACCCCTAGCAGTTAGTTTCCCTCACAGCAGGGTCATTTTATCCCGACTCATGATGATGACATTTATCGGTAACCATATAACTACTAACACTAAAACGGGAAAAGTATAACTGTTAAATATTCCTCGTGGAGATTTTATGTTTTTATATTAAATTAACTAATAGCTTACGAATATATTTTATGTAATGTATAAAATAATTGATAAATTATGAGCATATAAATGAGTGAATTTTCAATATTAATAGAAAAATATAATTATATCATTTTTTCATATTAAGTTTTATAAATTACCCATTGGCCATTAACCAGTAATTTTTATAACAGTTATTATTATTTTTTTTTTTTTTGGGTTGAATGCTTTTTTTTTAAATTTAAATTACTTATGATCAATTGAAGCAAAACATAATAAACTACATTTACCTATGTCATACAAAAATGGATATATAGATACGATATTTAAATAATTTATTTCGTATTCATATTTTATAGCCTTGAAATTTTAATTATTTCTATTGTAAATTAAATGAGCTAGTTTATTTGTAATTTCAATTTTGAAAAAAATGAAACATTTTTCGCTCTTCGAACGAGACTTGGTGGGTGTGTTAAATTTTAAAGAAACTACAAATAATTTCTCCATTGAAACGATTCTGAGTGCAGCTTTAGTTTATATAAGACAATTTCACTTAAAAATTATTGAGCTTATTATTATTACGAAAAAATATATTTTTTATTAAGTCAAATGTATAACCCACACAATTAATTGAGAACAGCAAAAAAAAAAAAAAATGTTTTTTTTAAATTTTTGGTAAAACTATTGAGAATTTCGAAAAATTACATCTTAAGAGTACTATCTAAAAGTAAATTTTGATTTAAAAATTTGCTGGTATACATTTTTGGATAAGTATTTGCTGTCTGGACTAATAGGGTCCGGATTAATGAGGTTCTACTGTATTTCAATAAATTAGCATCATAATTATAATTCTATACAGTATTAACTATTATTAAAAAATTTTTTATTTTTTATACACATTTGAATTATATATATATAGGATCAAGTATTAATGCTATTACGAAGATTATATTATACTGTGCAATAAGTAATACTGACCTATTGTACAGGTATTTTTGATACTTCGATAAAGACGGGCGAGACTGTAGAACATAATATTATTCGTTCGACGCCAGTATAATAATAGAGAATGTCGAGGATGTACGTCGAATTTGAATTTGGCTAAATTTTTTCACATAATAACGGTTGGTGGTCAGGTCAGGTCAGGATTAGTTTAGGCTGGGAGGCACCTCCTGGTGTTACTTTTCATACCTATAAATCGGTTAGGTTCCCAACTCGATATAATATTACTATGGTTATAATACGCAAAAATATGAAATTGTCATAATAATTATTTATGACTGCTTTATTGTGTTTTCTATTTTGGACGTTATTTTTATATTATCTACGTATTATAATAATCGGCAATAAGCCGTCACGGAGAAATACATACAATATAATAGTCTGCGAGAAATTCGTGGCAGTGCCCTGCACGATATCTTGGAAATTATAAAAATAACCCATTTATAATATAAAGAGACTCCGGCTTGGCATATTATTATTATTATTATTATAAGTAGTGTAGGCTACGAGTGGAAATCCGTTACGACAACGCGTGTGTTCCAACGCGTGAATTTTTGGTAATGTGTGTCCCTTTGGCGCGAAGCGCACCGGTCAAACACTGCGGGCTCCCATTGTGTTTCAAAGTGAGCCAGGCATGGGGAGAGTATGTGAATGCGAAAAATCAATACCACCCCCGCGCTGCACCTTTCTGCACATCGAGATGACCATTCGACGGCATATATACATATATATAAATATATATATACAAAACGTCAACATCTGTTGAAATGACCCAATTGTCGCGTCCGTGCAAAAGCCTATGTATTGTAACGGCAGAGGTGTGAGTAATAAAAAAAAAATCGTATATAACGACTCTTATATTATTATTATTATTATTATGAGACTATAGTAGTGCGTATATTACTAACGTGAAATGACCATTCTATTGTGCCCCCGTGTACCAAATACTATTATGTATATATTATATTATATGAGTATTGTGTTTATAGTAGGTACCTCTCTAACCTCTACGCTTGCGAACTGCACCAATAATATTATATAGACGCGTTCCGTGCAATAATTAGAATACATAATATGACCCCCGCGAGTAACACAATAAAGGGCACTGATGAGAAGGGCTGACGATAATATTATTATATTGTGTGGGTGAAACAAATTTCTCTATACTACACATACGTATATAATAATATGTACGACAGAAGCGAAGAAATATATGTACTTACAGTCGGACGCGTGTGAGGGGGTGTGTTTTGAAAAGGCGATTTACCGGTCGTGCAGCAGCAGCAGCAGCAGCAGCAGTCTGTCGGAGAAACGGAAACGGTACTTGAACGGGAAATTACGTTTATTATATATATATACACATAAGGAGACGACAAAAAATCACATTTCTAACGAAAAAAAAAAAAAAAAAAAAAATAAAGAGTTAATCGCGTGCGCCCGTTTTGCAGCGACGCGCGTGGGATTTACTTTAACCGTCACTTTATACGTATATATATATATATATATATATATATATATATATAGCAATACCCACAGAATAATGGATTAGCCCCAAACTTTTATTTCGGTTGTACTCGACAGTCGTTTTACTCGTTTACCGATTGTCTTTATATATACTTTTACCCGTTTTTATATAGCCAGCGTGCGGAAGACGCCGTCGTGTGTATACGGACGGTGGGCAATGCTGCTATATTAGTGAGATTTGCCGGGCTACGGGGATTTCATAAAAGGGATTTTATCATTGCTTTTAGTATATAATATAATAGTTTATAAAGTCAACGTTATTTATCCAATCTATTCGATTTATTTATAATAACCTATTTAAAACGATTTATTTGTATTAATACACATTTACATTTTCCAGACGAAATTTAAATACTTATCTACTACTTAATTTCAAATCAAGAAGATTATATGGATGGATTGTGAGACATGTCGACACGGTATAAGACAGGGGTGGCCAACCCGCGGCCAGCAACATTCATCATAATTTTACATAATAATATGTTATTTTAATGCATAATATATTTTTTCAATTAGTTATTAAATTTCTTAGTATTTTCAATGTCGTCGATTTTCGTACGTATATTTTGTTTATAACAACGTTACTCATTCAACAGATAGCAGTTTCCTGATATAAAAGTAAAGTAGACTAATTAATACGGATGAGTTTCTTTTTTTCTACGAATAATCATTAAACTAATAAAAATAATTTATAATGTTTAAAATGTTTACTCCATTTTTTTTTTTTTTTTTGTATTGGGTCAAAATCTAAACTGGGGATATATATATATATATTTATATATGTAATTTTATTTGCTGCCCGTGAAATTATAATGCACTTCCAAAGTTATCCGCGAGATCATTTGAGTTGGACATCCCCGTTCAATTCAACGATCTGTTTCTAGGATCCATAGACCGCGGTTCATATACTACGATTCGATTTTCTAAAATATATGTAAAATATTTGCAAAAATCATTTTTTTAGAATCTCCTTCTTTCATTTATATCATTGTGCGGAATTCGCTAACAAGTCATCGTTATTTAAGAGCATAATGGAAATAAAAATGTTCAAAATAAATTATTATACCCTCACGTAATACATTAAAAAAGTTAACAACAATTTTATTATTTAAGTATAATTGATTTCAAACAAATATGACAATAATATTATTTGCTAAGATTAACGCTATACATTTTCATATACCACCTGTATATAAATATAATTCAAGTATTTAATTTATGATAATTTTACTTCATTTGTACATAAACATTTTTTGGTTTTACATTTTTACTTACACACGACTCTTTAACGTAGTAACTCGAAAAAGTTTAAACACTTATGGCATGATAATATGCAACGAGCGTAAAGCTCTTTATACAGAGAGAGGTGACCTTGAGATGCATTTACAATTTTTTAATAAAGCGAAACAATATTAATTAATTAAAAAAAAAAAAAAACATTTAACTCGTATGTTTTGTAGGGGGATATGCCATTTATTTTATGTAGAAAAAATTAGGTCTGCAGAAAGGTGACGTCCGTCTTCCCTGATGCTATTTCATTATTTTTGCCCGATGTTCATAAGTCTGAGACAATGCAATTCTCAATCTCTCAACATATTCTGCTATCTTTATCGTTTTCGTGTGGATGTCTGGTGGTTTTTTATTCATCAACATGTTGTCCCTAGATCGAAATATTTAAACCCACTTGGTAAGGATCGGATTCAACATTGAGCTGATAGAATTGAAAATCAGAGGAAGACACGGGAATGGGTTAAAGTAATCTCCAGACGATTTTTGGTTTGACTTAAAATCTAGCCCAGGTGATATGAACATTTCGACACGTTACGATTTCAAAATTTAAACGTGAAAGTACTTGTTTTTACTTCTTTCCATGGTTTTTGAATTCAACGATTTTTAATATATTTTTTTCCTACTTAATAGCAACGCCATTCCTTCGATGAAAAATCAAATTTTTTGTAAGATTTTTTTTTTTAACGTATATTAGCATCAAAACGAAAACCGAAAAAATATATTCATCTTAATATAATTAAGTGACGAGTCCTAAAAAAAAAAAAATCATTCTGTGTTGATAATACATATTTCAAAAATCTCTGAAAATACATGACACACACACGCACAAATTTTGTAACACAGTGTTTTTTTAAGTACTTATTTTGACCGTTTTTTTTTTTTCTCCGAGTGCTATATCTCTCCAGCCCTGATTATTATAATATAATATATACTCGCTGCAAACGCGGTATGATACGATATTTTATACAAAAATGCCGAGTGGTAAAACATGGATAAGAAAAAAATGTTAAAAAGCCGTGCGGCGGCCAAACGGAAGTCTCCGATTTCGAGAACGAGGCGTGTCCTCGTGGACGGGGGGGGGGAAATCCGTACTTACATAAAAAGCTGTATATATACGCGGGCGGGACGGCGGGGGTGTGTTAAAGTTTTGCAAATCCCGTACGCACCAGACGTCTTTGGCCGCCGCGGCGCGTGAGACTCGTGTGGGCCGGAGGTGACGGCCAGCCGGCGGCGGAGCGCGCGCGCGCGCGCGCGGAGGCGAGGTGGAAAATCGCCGTCGCCTCCGATGGAAATGCCCGCGAACAGCGCTCGGCGCGCACCGGTCTTCGGGCGCGCATACGCGCGCGGGGCGTGTTCCGATTGGAGCCGCCGCCCGTCATGCCCCCTCAGACGGTACTCGGACGGCCCCACCAGTACCTGTACGCTACCCCTCCACCCGTACGCCGTCGTACACCGTCCACGGTCGCGTTACGGCGGCGGCGGCGGCGGCGACGGCCGACTGAATGAGACGACACCGCGCGCCGCCTTCATATTATAGTCATACGCACCGGTCAATCGTACACGGTCGTTCCGCGTGCGGTTGTCGTCCGTTTTTTTTTGGGTTTTTTTTCCGTTTTTTTTTTTTTTTTTTTGTTTTGTTTTTTTGGAAATTAATTTTTTTTTTCACCCCGTAAGTGGAAAACCCAAGAAACGCACGCACACACGTCGCGTCCGTCACGCGAGACACAGTGCCGTAGTAGTCGTCGTCGTCGTCGTCGTCGTCGAATCTGTCGCGCGAATATCATCGTGTTCGCTGCTGCGGCGAAAATAATATATTATAATTTTTTTTGAAATTGAAATATAATTCGTTAATCATTATATTATATGCGACGTGGAACAATATTTTTTATAGTATACAGTGTCCTGCGGTAATTATTATCATCGGCTTCACGCGTCCCGTGACGATAATAATAATATAATACAAGTGTACGCACGAGTTTCGCGAAAATTCACGCGGAGTTCGTTTTCCCGCTTCCGTCGGCCGTCCGTTCGTCCGTTACGCTGGAGGGCTTACCCGCGGTGGCCGGTGGCGGCGGCGGCGGCGGCGGCGGCGGAGAGGGGCTCAGGTTGGCCGCGGCCACCGGCGGCGCCCAGTACCGCCGGGTCGTCGGCGACGACGAACCGACGAAGCTCGCGCACAAGTTCCACCCGGCCGGCTTCGAGTTCTACCGGAACCTGCACAAGTTCCACAACCTGAACAACAACAACAACCACAGCAGCAAGAACAACAACAACAACGACTCGCCGCCGTCGGACAAGGCGGCCGCAGCGGCGGCCGCGGCCGCCGCGATGATCCTGCAACAGCACCACCGGATCGGCGGTCTGCTGGCCGGGCGACGGCCGTCGTGCGACATCTCCGCGGCCGCCGCAGCCGCAACCGCGGACCAACAGCCACTCGATCTCAGTTCGCTGTCCGTGCCCAAGTACAACAACGGCGGTCGCGCGCACCCGTACTTCTCGCACCATCATCACCGGGCCGCCGGTGGCCACCATCAGCAGCAGCAGCAGCAGCAGTCGTCCGCCAAGAACGCGTCTTCGTCACCGTCGCCGCCGTCTATGCCGCCGCTGTCGCTCACCGCTCGGCCGCCGCACGCCGTCCACCACGCGGCCGTCGGTTCGTCATCATCGGACGATGACGACGAAGATGACGACGACGAAGACGATGACAGCGTCGGCGGTGGCGGCCGGAGAAGCCACGGAGGAGATTCGTCGCCGCCGCCGCTTTTGCCGCTCACGTCCAACGAACACGGTAAGAGTCATTTATACGATTATCATCGTCTAGGTCGGCCATACACAACGTTCGGCCCGCGGGCCACATGTGGCCCGCCAAGCCTTTCTGTGTGGCCCCAAAACATTTCTCCAAACAAACAAATTTTCATAAATATTATAAGAAAAATATTCCGATTTTATTTGAGATTACTAGCCATGTGCTGTACGCTAATACAAGAAGAACGATTTAATCTGTTTTGAATAACTAAACTGAAAACATATATTTGCGAATATTTTGTCAATATTCAAAGGTGAAATATGCAAAAAAATGTGTATAGAAATTGGATTACTAAAATTATTACCTCGATGACATATTGACCATACAGTAGCTAAAAACCTGATTTCACTAAAATAGTAAAAAAATGTCTCAACAACGAAAATCCCACTAATTAAAAATTTTTATGATAATAATTGAAAAAAATATAATTACTATTGTTCATTATAACTAATGTATTTCTAATTTTTAGTATTCACCCCCTCCCTTCACCTTACACCTATGTTTCAACTTGTGGCCCCGTGTAATGGAACAAATTTTTGAATGTGGCCAAAGTAAAGAAAAAGGTCGAGTATGGTTGATCTAGGTATACACTTATTTATATTTTCACGTCAATATTATTACTGAATTTCACTCGTGGTGTAAAATGTACACCTTGATTTATCGTTCCAAACCGTTTCAACTTAACATGCCAAAATCCGACACTTTTGTCCGTTCTTTATTCGCATTTTGTACGGGTAACCAACGAGTAATCACGCAGTTTACACACCTTTGTGTTCATTTTTTTTTAATCGATATTCAAATAAAACACTCGTGTCTGTGGAAATTATATAATCTCTTCGCTGCTAAAATACGGTCAATGCCGATTAACGTAAATGGCATCTCAATTAGTCATCAGCAGTTATTATCGATAATTATTACGAAGACGCTCAGGATCTCGTACGTGTAATCGGTCGTAGGAATACATTAATAATTGTCACTTCCGGTAACGAATATTATTACTATGTAATGTAATGTTTTCTCGAATTCGTCGATTTTATTGTTTAAGTCATGGGTACATTATACTTGTAATATATATTAAACCGGTAACATTTAAAAAATGACGTGTGATGCGACGAATAAATCTCCATTTTTGATACATCACTCTTGTACATATTATTGTAAATCTTTTCAATACTAAATATCAAGCTAAATATGTTGCGATGTTCTTCAAATGTCTTTTTTTCCCCATATTAATTATCTCGAGTAGTCACAATATTTGAGAATCATATTGAATTTTTGTCAATACTGTATCAATGGTAGGTACTTATTGGTTAATATTAGACGTACAGGAATTTAATGGAATGGAAATTTTAAGATAATATATATGAATTGTATTTTAATGAATCGGTGATGATAAACTGATAGTATAAATGTAACTAGTTTGACCCTTTTAAATACCAATAAAATATAACGGATTGAACGAAAGATTGTAAATTATAAATTCTATTTTTATGGGATACGACTGTGTTACAAAAGGTTTCAATGGAAATTATAACATTTATTTTCCATTTCAAAATTAGAATAATACCTATTACCGAGATTTGATAGGGGATTCGAGATGGCACGTGTCAGTCCTTGCTGGGCAATTAGGATTGTCGATTAGACAGGTCGCGATATAACGATATGAAATAAATTTCTAAAAACTTCTTAGGGTTAGATAGGTATAACAATATATAGAATATAGATAGCCTTTCATATTTATTAGCAAAGGTTATAGATAAATTCTTCTAAAAATCAGAAAGAGAGGAAAAATCAACAATACTTTTCTATAACTAATTCTTTACATTAACATATTTAATTCATAATGTGGTAATAGTAATTGAACGGTAATAATGAATTACCACCTACATCCTTTTTCATTATACGTTAAATGACCATTATGATTTGCCCTACAGAAGTCATTTTAATTACATTCATAATAATATTTTGATTTAATAAAAACATAAGTTTTTGCATGGATGGAATTTTTAAATTATTTGGAATTAGGTACAGTTATAACCTGATATATGTATATACAATTATGATAAATTTGGTTTTTGTTCTTGTAATTTTAAAATATATTACATTTAAAAGTCACGAACTAATTATAATTATTCTTTGGATATTAACTCGGATATTTATTAACTAAAATCTCGGCAATTTTTTAAGTTTGCTAAAAAAATGCAAAGTAAACAGTAATTATTAATCCTGAAGAGTAATTAAACATTTATTTTATTTTTCTTATGTACTCACCTCGGTACTCATCAACAATTGTAAATTGTGTTGCTTAAAATAATTTTCTAGAGAATATTTTAGATTTCTAGTTTTTTTATGATAATTTTTTGATTCTTCTTTGACATAAACTGTTTATATCAATAAACATAATAATATAATTATAATTTATAAAACATTTCACTTCTTGGAATTTTAAGATAACTAGCTATTATATTTCTATTTATAATTGAATAAGGTTTAATATCTTAATATATGCTTGATTACTTCTAATTCTTAAAATAAAATAACCTATTATGTATAGGTATACAAAAATAAAATAAAATAGATAAATAAATAATAAGTAAGTATATTAATTATACTAATTAATTAAATATTAATATAAAAATAAATGAAATAAAACTTTGCCTGAATTATTATAAAAGTTCCATTAATGACCGGTTCGATTTTAAAAATCATCAGGTTGATGAATAGAAAAAGATTTAAATGAGAAATACAATGCAAAAATTGAAAAATGGTAGTTTTACGTAGAGAATATAGAGAGATTAATAAGAGAGATGAAATTTGAATTTTTGAAATGAACTTTTTTTATTATTATCTAAAATATATTGATATTATATTACATTTTTTAAAAAATAAGTTTGAACATTTAATATATTATTAAATTTATTTTTCCTTAATTAATTGTGTATGTATATGTAACTCTTCATACAAACTTAAACTAATTATTAAACTGTATATGTATTTAAAATAGTTGGTTAAAATTATTTTTGACACTGTTGTAATAACTTACATTTTACTGTAATATGATGTGAAAGAAATGTTGACTTTTTATGCATCAATAGTGTGAAATGATTATTTTATGATTAACACTTAGTTATTACTTAAGTAGGTATACCAAATCTTCATAAGCCAAGTCGAAATAGGTTTTCAAATTTATTATAATACTAGATACCTATAACGGTAAGCACAGTAGCAACAAAGTATTTAGTGTTTATAAAAAAAATATTTTACCGAATATTTTATCTATTATAATATAACATGTAGGTGGGTACTTATTTTTTTTATTATTTTTGTTATAATTATTATTTAAATTTAAACACAGACAGTTCAAAATCTCATTAATTATTAATTAGGTACATTATTTTTTTTTGTTTCTATTATATTACTATCATATTTATTTGCATATCATAATATGTAAGTTATTACTTCACGGTTCACCTGTTAACATATTTTAACATTATACATTCTTTCTTATATGTTGATGCACGCAGAAATACAACTACCTACCTAATTGTGTATTCATGGTTTTATCTCGTGCGCAGATTGTGTGAATTACAAACATCTATCATAATAATTTTACACAAATCTTTTTTAAATCTATAAAATGTGCCACCTTATTATAATAATATTATAAATGATTGGTGGTTATTCTTGTAGTACAAATTAATAAAATATATTAGGTATGTAAAAATTAAAACGGGATTCCTAAATATAATAGGCTCATAATATTATAACAGTGTAATTAGAATAATATATAAAAAATAGACTTATTTCTTCACGGTTTGAGATAATTTTATTTCATTGATCTCACGATTTTCGACTTTTTCACGCCTTTGGGAAATTATTATTGCTCGTGTCCGTACAAAGTCGTGTTTAGTTTCGCATTACCAATATGACGCTTATTATTGATTGGCTTTTCCTAATCTTTTTCTAATGTTTTTAACTTTCGAATGATCGCGTGACGGCATTTGTTTGTACCTATCTGGATCGTGTAAATTACAATTTTTTTTTCACGTTCCTACACTTTATTATTGGTAATAATTATTCATCAATATGCAAAGCATTCTTATTTCCGCGCGGTGGGAGGGGGAAGAGGCGGTGTGTACACGTGACGACACATCCGCGGGTTTTGAAAGAAAATATTATCGGATGACGAGATGCAAAAAAAAAAAAAAACGAAAACGAAAAAAATTAGGGTCTTAGTGTTGTTTATATTATTTGTTATTATTATCGTGATTATTATTGCGTGTATACGGGCAGCCGCGCGCGAGAAGAATAGAAAAGAAAGAGGTAACTGCGACGGGCAACACGCGCGCGCGCGCGAGTTATCCGGAAGAAGGGACGTGCCTGTTTTTATAGGCGTCGTGTGCTATGTGTGTGTGTGTGTACGATATGCGGCGGCAGTTAGTACGAGTAGTAGTAGTAGTAACCCCCGACGACGACGGTGGGTCCGGCGGCGGTGCCGGTACGTTGTAACGGGTTGGGCTCGAGGGCTACTTTGTGTTAAAAAGGGCACGCTTCCGCGTCGCCCGTACCACCATTATTACCCACACGCGCGCATACAACACCGCTATATAATACCACTCGGTCGGGCGCGCGCGCGCCACCGCTTTATATTTACACGATGACTCTCGGTGCCCGGTGCGGCGACGACGACGACGACGGTCGCGTCGTGCCCGTGCGCGTCCCCGGGCAGATGGTACATAAATATAATATAATATATTATTGTGTTTTATACCTACGCGCGCGCGCCGCGGCCGCTACGACCGTCGTCGTTAATAATTCCCCCACGCCGCCGCCGCGCCGCCGTAAAAGGATGAAAAATAATAACAATTAGACAGGAAAAAAAAAAAAAAAACCGCCGCCGCCGCCGCCGCCCGCCGCGGTGTGCGGCGCGCGTGTGGTGGTGACCTGAGTGGAAAACCCTCGTCGGCGGCCTGGTGTGCGGCGGCTGTGCCGGCAGACGTAGCGCGCGCGCGCGCGCATGCCGTCGTCGCCTAGACGCCGCGAGTTCGCAGAAAAATAATAATTCCATATAATTAGGCCTATCAGATGTCAAACATAGATAGATAGT
>JAIPRM010003251.1:0-26727 GCA_025469315.1 Stegophylla sp. TES_Ste_2020 | reverse complement strand
CCTTCGTTCAGAATCGTTTTACTGAAGAAATGATTTATCGTTTCATTAAAATTTAATACGCCCGTCAAGAGAATACCACCCGTCGTGCGAAGTACACCCATCGTGCGAAGTATGTCCGGCTTTTTTTCTCATTAAGTTGTTTTTTCTACTCTATGTATTAGATTAAAAAAAAAAAGTAAAGTAAATTAAGTAAACTCAAGCAAAGTATGGACTAGAATGCCGGACATACTTCGCACCACGGGTATTCTTCGCTCTTCGAGTGAGACACTCTTGGTGGGTGTTTGAAAATGACAAATATTTTTGTTCTTTATATTATTCACTTCCTTCATTCAGAATCGTATTGTTAACGAAATAATTTATCGCATCTCTGAAATCCTACACACCCATCAAGAGTATCTGACCCGTGGAATGAATGATACCTGTAGAGCAAAGTATGCCCGGCTTTTTTGTTCATATTTTATTTACCTTTGCTTTAATTGACATTACTTTACTTTTTATACACGAAAGTATTGTTCCGAATTTTTTTATTAACCTAACGACGACCATTTGGAATGAATCGACGAACGTATAGTGAAGCAGTATCCACCGACCGTATACCGGAGAAGGATTTTGGGGAAATCAAAAAAAAATCTCGCAAACAAACGTGCAAACAGCCCGAGATTATGTCACTTTTACCGTGATGTATTTACACTTTATACCGCGGTATATACTCGTAGTGATGACGACCATTAATACTTCCGTATTATAAAACGTGGACTGTGCATCGCTAATGGCTGAAAACAATTATCGGACTACAGTAGTGTTTAAAAGGGTTTTCTGAATTCAAGTGGTTTTTGAAGTGAACTCTAAAGAAATGGCTCGAAGCAAAGTGTACGTATATAGATAAATAATAGTATTCACCTGTTTTGAAATTTGTGGTTTTGGATGTCACCGGGTCTTTTTTGTGGCGTTCCCTGAGTGATTCACGTGTTTGCATTCAAACGGTACTCTCTCGCCATTCTCTCGGTTCGAGCACAAAAGAGCACCACCTTCTGCCGCATAAAAGCGAAGACTCGATTGCTAATTGAAAAAGTAAGTGCTTTATTAGCACTATATAACACCTATTTATTTATACAGTATGCTTTTATAAACGCATTCGAGAAACACTGAATATTACATTATTATTTCCAACTTTTGTCAAATCCTTTGCGCAAACGCAAACAAAAGATTTATTCGCTTTTGGTATTTGGCCAGAGCTGACCTACCGACTACTTACATTTACGGTTTATATTGAACCGATTACTTTCGAGTAAAATTCATAAGTAGGTATTCTACTAGTTAAGTCAGTTTACTTTTTTTACGTAGAATAATTATAACTTATAATTTAAATTTATAATAGTAATAATGACATCAGTCGCCTGGTACGTCGTAGAATTAAGCAATACCAAGCATTATCATTATTTTTTATTTTTATTTTTTTTTTTGTAAATACAGCCATACACCTATTATGTGTGATGTTGGAAAATCAATTATTTTTTAAATTTTCAATTTATTTTAATACAATGTCCGGAATATTTTTGTAATGACTGATTTATCGCGGATAATGCGAACTATTAAAAACGTATTCAGGTACTTTGGGACATATTAAACTAAAAATACATTAAATGTCCATGCAATTATACACTTAACATTACAAAAATCTACACAATTGTTAATTATTATTAACAATTATAATGCAATATTATTATTATTTTAATGAAATGTAGGTTAATATTTTTTAAATTTTAAATTAAATATTTATATATTATTTATATAAGTAATTATTCTTTTCATAGTTTATAGAAAAAAAAAAAAAAAAATAATAATCTCAAAATATTACAACATATTTTTTTCATTGCCTGCTAGATATTGGTTATTGTATAAAATGGCCAGTATCTTACTTTGCTTATAACATATGATAATTAATAAAAAATACTGTGTATAATTATTATAAAGTATAAATTCACGAAGGCCAGAGTATAATAAAAATTTAAAATGGCAACTACATGTTTTGTCTTTAATCATCTTTAGGTTATGTTTAAAATTTTAAAGTCACAAAAAAATCAATTAAGAAAAACACGACAAATAAATTAAAAGAGCCTCAGATACATTTTCCCCAAATTTTGGACAAACTATTGAGAATTTCGAAAATAGCTTCTTAAAGACATCATCCAAAGGGAAATTCTTATTCAAACATTTGCTGATCGAAACTTCTAGACTATTTCTATACGAAAAAATGATACACTGAAAAAGAAAAATGAATAAAAAATAAACATCACACTAGCTTCTTCGCTCCACTCAGAATGTAAAAACAATGCTAAGTTTTAGGGATTAAACGATAATGATCAGAGATTATGTCGGATCGAATTCTTATAACTAAAAGCATGGTTTATTTTCAATTATTTTTTTGAGATATACAATAAAATATAAAATCACATTTTAATTTTCGATTCAATCTTACAAAATTGTTATTTTTCTTGAATACAGTTTAAAAACAAAGTGGAAGTAGTCCCGATCGATTGTCAATTACCTTTAGGGTTTGATAGTGTTATCGAGTGTTTTTTAGTTTTTATTTTTATTTATTACCATTCAAAGGAAATGTTATAACAAGTCGTACTCGGGACGGGAAGAGGACATTAGATTTTAGTGTGTTACTCACACATTGCTGAATACCTACTGGGCATGAGTCAATCAAACCTCAAGGCGAATATATTATTTTCTATAAAAGGTGATGGAAATGTGTTTACAAGAAAAACGAGTAGGTACATGATGTAGGTACGATCAAAGAAAAATACCGAAACCTTTGATGTGAAACATTTCATCTGTAAACGCAATAAAGTCGTATAAATAAATATGATGTTCAAAAAAAATATTATGCGCATAATAATTTAGGGAACAAAGACATGCCTTGGGTTCAAGTTTAATAAGTCATAAAATATTGTAATACGCCATGTGAGTGCGTACAATCGTTTAACATTTCTCTATTATTTTACACACTTCTATGAATCGTTTCATCACGATATAAATAATTTTCTCTACACGCTTAATTCAATTTTTAAAATTATATTTGTTATATCAATATGTATTTTTAGTGGATGTGATGAATTTTAAAGAAATTTTAAATAATATCTTCAATAATACGATTCTGAGTGAAGTGTTTTAAATTATATAAACATAGTTATATAATTTATAATTTTTAACACACCCACCTAGATAATCTGAACCGAGGAGCGAAGAAATCCATGGTGTTAAATATGTTTGGCTTTCTGGTCTATACTTATTTTTGCTTTACTTTACTTTACTTTATTTCACTTCATTTTTTTTTTCCAATAAATAAAAAAAAGGAAAAAAAGACAATTTGACTAAAAATGTTGAAGAGAAAAAAAGGTGTCAGAAAAAATTTTCCGTAAATAAAGTTTCTTAACTTTAGTCGGTAACGATTTTAAATCTCGCACGTTTGAAAAAAGTTTTTTTTGGAGCAGAATATAAATGTAAAGAAATTTGTAGGTTTTAATTTTTTTAAACCTGTATCTTTTAAATTTATACTTGAAACTATTTAAATTTTTACATTCATAATAATTATTTTTAAAAATGATTAAATTAAAAACTGACCGTTTTTTTTTTTTTTGTTTGTCTATAAACCGTGTATAAAAGCACACGCATTTTTGGGAAACTAATCAGCCAACCATTAAGTGGTGTCATCTGGATAACACTAATGGACGGAACGGATTGTCCTCAAAAAACCCAAAAGTATTCGTGTGGGACATAGTAAATTTTCACGTGAAAACGTGACAATGATTTCACACATGTCAAAGACGTTCGTATGTCAAATTTCAATTAACGCATTTATTGAGATAATCCAATTGATAGTTCATTCGGATCGAAAACGTCACGGTTTTTATTTCGTTCCGAATGTTTATCGTCGTCGTCGTAACAACTGCAATTTTGTGTTCTAATCAACGGCAAATCATTATTATTATTATTGGCGGCTAGCTTAATAGCTATGTTCACGAGATATCTCTCGCGCAGTTACGTTCTTAAAGTAAACACTAAAATATGAATGAACCATTCATAATAATATAACCATTTCAACTTTAGTAGTGTACATAATTCTATATATATATATATTATATACACACAGAAGTGTAAAGCTATAAAGTTTGTCGTTTCGATAGAGTTTGAGTATTATTTCTTTTATATTTTATCGGTTCGACTTCCATTAGACGTTTCAAAATGTATGTGGGGAGGAAAGAAAAAAAATACATCGAAGTTTAGTATAATGTATAGAAAGGACGATCATTGTGTGTGCGGAGAGCGGGAAAAAATGTAACTTTTATCGTGATAGGTTAGTTTTAACTTGCCCTAAAACAATATATTAATGTTTTAGTGCGCGCACGTCAAAATTGTCTCATCCTCCCCTCCCCCCCGGGGGATTTCTTACATTTGAAAGAGTTTTCATCGTATACTTTATATAATTTCGCGCGTGCGATGTCGTCACACAACCCTTTCGTCGCAGAAACTTTTCGACTTTTGGTACGCGATGAAAACTTTGATTTTTGAAGTTTACGCCGACCGACCTGTGCGCATTCCGCACATAAAACAATAATATCAGGAAGTTATTAAAAAAAAAAAAAACGTTACGGTATCGGGCCGATACTGCGACGCAGGTAATAATTACGGAGTTTCAAAAATATTGACGTTTTTTGTTCGTCCGTGAATATCTTTGGATCGAACCCGGATGAATATATTTTGAGGTCTTGGGTTCAAAGTTTTGTATAAGGAAAAATATATATATAACGATAAATTATAATTATTAATGTATCACTTTGTATAAAATTTACAAGCAAATTAATTTAAAATTTTCTCTTCGCTTTTGTTTCGAAATTCTCGAATAATATTGTCTCGTTATCAATTGTTTGAAAAACGTCGTTTTCAAATGCAGTGAAATTTTCTTGGTTTTTGGTTGTTTTATTTATATTTTTGTTCTTCACTGTTCTGAGTATTGAAAAAGCTCTTTCTACTGAACAGTTTGAACTTTTTGGTACGGTGAAATTAAAAATTTTAAGCACAATATATATATATATATATATATATATATATATATTGGCCCCTCCTACCCCCACCCTTTAATCCGGGCTTGAATTTGTGACGAGATCGCGTACCGTTATGCGAAAAAGTCGTGTCAAAACGCGTCGCGGGGTACGGTGTGAAGCTTGAAAATACAATTTCCAAACACGTCTTTATGATTTCACCGTCGTGTACAACTTGGCCAGGAAAAATGGCCTTATTGTCCGCGAACAACAATACTTGTCGCGACGACACGGTCCGACGACGACAAAGCCGCCTGCTGACCGACGGCGGCCGGTGTGTGTGTGGTCGAACGTCGCGTGCATAATAGATAATAATAATATTATAATATTAAATAATATATTATATCGAAGCGGGTCTTTGGGGGGCAAAGTGCGAAACCAATTTTCACAAAAACATTCCTCGTTCGCCGTGATACATTATCTTTTTTACACGTCGACAATCGTTCAAAACACAATGTTTTACGTGTCTTGTTGTAAAAAAACGAAATGGTTCTATACACACCGATTGGGCGTTGTACCTGTCACGTTGTACGCGTATGAATAAATGAAAATGCATATTCAACAACAAAAGATAAAAAAAAAAAAAATTGTTTTATCCACCGACGAGAGTTGGTAAATGAAATTTGTGCAAAATTAACGCGAGTAAGTCATAATATTATATTGATTTCACTTAAAAACGGTCACGGTTAATAGTGAACGGAAAAATAATCTATACGCGCTGAGTTTTAAAAAAATTTGCATTAAAAAAAAAAAAAAAAAAATTGTATAAACTTAATTAAATTGGTGTTTTATATTATTACGTTATTAAATTATTAAAATTGTATTATTATTAATGATGAAAAACCGAGTGAGGTAATTTACAAAATAAATACCAAATCGAACTCTTATTCTTACTTTATGTAATCATATTAGGCATAGTTTTTTCTTGTTATTCGTAAAACTGTTGAGAATTTCGAAAATTCACGTCTCCAAAAAAAACGATCTAGAGCAAGAAAGTTGATAGACGAAACTTTTGTGCTACACATTTTACTACACACAAGAGAAATAAGCATCGATTTAAAATCACAAGCCTTTTCTTTCGCTCCATTCCGAATCCAAAAACCAAATATTTTGAGTGTTTTTTTTTTTTTTTTTTGGTGACATATTGTATAATATATGATTTTTCTTATGAATAAATAATAATTCGTTCTAAAAAAAAAAAAAAAAAAATAACAACATTTAAAACACTCGTTGGTTGGTACTAAATCGGATACTTTGGATTTTTTTTCGACTTTGGAATTTTCTACCATCACGAAGCGTACATGTCGTGCTTTCATCGATGGCCTATTTAAATGTCGAGACCTCTTCGGTGGTCGCGAACAACAGCGGCCGCAAAAAGTAACCGTAGCGCGTGCGTGCGTGACGCGGTTATTAATCGCGGTCGACCGCGTGGCGTGCACCGAGCAGCGATCTATGGTGACGGTGGATCGCTGTAGTCGAGAAGTCGCCGCGTCGTCGTCGGCGAAAATTCAACTCTGCACTTTTATTCTCGAAACGCCGCTGCCGCTGAACGATGAAGAAGCGTTTCTACCGCACGTCCGCGCGTACGATTGACGTACGTCAGAGGTTTTCAAAGTGTGGGATGCGACCCTCCGGGGTTCACGAAAGCTTTATGGGAAGGAGGGGGTGCAAGAAAGTTTTAAAAATCGACATAGCCTTGGTAGGACAGAAAAAGATGATTTGTGAAATAATAATCGTGTGGTCTTGTAGGGCGTAGAGCATTGATTCCCAACTTTTTTTATTCTATTCCCCTCTCGTATATTTTCAAAATTCATATCCCCCTTAAAACATAATTTTGATAAATATATATTTTTGTTGGCCATACAAATAAATTATACAAAATAACTATAAGTATACGTATATTATTTATAAAACTAATGAATTTTTATTTTCATTATTTTATAAATTAGATATTAGTTAACCTAGTAACTCATAATATTAAAAATAATAATAAATTATTAAATATAAAAGCAAAAATAATAACATAAAGTATAAATATTAATTAAATAACTGAAGTAGATTTAAAATTAATTTTTTAAACGAAATTACCTAAAAAAATATTCTTATTATTTCATCATCTCGGAATTCCCCCCTATGCAGTATCTTAATTCCCCACCCCTAGAGGAATTCCCCACCGGTTGGGAACCGCTGGCGTAGAGTGTATAGAGGAGTAGTCTCTCTTCGTTTCACTAAACTTTGTGATGAAAAAAAAAAAAAAAAAAAACAAGCCATCACATTAAAAACGACCGATTGATTGAAACTCTTTTATTATAATAAATAAATTTCTAATGTGAATATCGATTTATTAGCCTATATTTGTTGTTTGTTTTCAAACGTTTTGGTGTTCTAAACATGACTATTAAAATTATTTTTATGAGGGGGGTCCAAGTTTGGGGTCGATCAAAGTGGGAGGGTAAGCCTGGCCTGAACATTTTGAGAACCTCTGGCGTAGGTGATAGTATTACATATCATTACCACCCGCTGTACGTGAGAGGGGTGAGGGCGGGTGCGGCACGGATGACGATTTAATGAGCGACACGCTACGGTACGGTTGGCGGCGTGGGTAATGGATCTAATTGAAAAGCTCCGGTGCATCATTAAAATGCTTGCGGCAGCGGCGGTACCGAGTCGTTGTGTGCGTACATTTACATACGAGTGGCAGTCTCGCGCCACACAGGCAAAGGTCGTTACAGTAGTAGTGTTACAGTGGTTAGTGTCGTAGTTATTATTATTAGTAGTAGTAGTAGTGGCGGTTGAAAGTTTATTCTTCCGAAGAACAACGTACACATACGTGGTACACAGGTGGTGCGGCGGGTTGTCGGCGGCCGGCGGTTTCTGTTGAACCGTTTGTGTCGTTGTTTCGTTTTTAGAGGAGGAGAGGGAGGGTAGGGCGTGATGAGAAGCTGTGTGTGATGTGACTGTACGACAAGCGAAAACGTCGTGAGAGGGGCGGCGGACTAGTCGCGGCGGTCATTAGAGGGCCTGCTGACGTTACGAATAATCCGTGAGCGGCACAAGAGACTCACTCGCCGAACGCGCGCACACACACACACACACACACACACACACACACACACACACACACACACACACACACACACACACACACACACACACACATACGACCAAAGCATTTTCGTTAGACTTCTTGCCCCCCCCACTCCATCCCCTTCCCCGCCACACCGTACAAGGTATTTATTTTATTTTTCATCCGACAATCGGTCGATTTGAATTAACATAAAGGTATCAGTAACTGTTATACTAATGGTAATATGATTGTAATAATAAAATAATGAAATAATAATAATAAAAATAGATAATTAATACTAAATAAATAAATCAAAAGCATATAAACATTTAAGTATTTAGGATTAAGAAATTTAAGTATGACAACGACAAGAATATTCATTATTTGGGTTGCCAGATTTCAAAATTAATACGGGACAAACCAAAAACGAATTTTATCCCTCCCCCCCTCCAACAGTTGATTCTGTTCTAGTAAATTAAAATGTTTTTAGTTCATTTATATATTTAAGTTTTATAGTTTTAGAATAATATTTCAAAAGAATATGTTAATAAGAACGTACACTAAATAAAGTATAAATATAACATTTTTAAACTCGATAAAATAGTTAAAAAAAAAAAAAAAAGACTTTATATTCTTTAGGCAATAGCCATTAAATAATAGGAATGAAATTATAAAACAAATATCACATTAATTTTATAAAAATACGAGTACATATTATATTTTAACTTTACAAAATTAATTGATTGTTGAATTTCCTGATCATGCAGGTTTATCATATTTATCAGAACTTAGAGGAATGGATATCTTTTATAACATTCATTGATATCCTAAGAGTCAAAGGGATGTATTATTAATTTTTTGAAAAACGGGACATTTTGGTGTCCCGAAGAGATTTTTCGGGACAACGGGACCTCTAGTTAAAATACGGGACGTTCCCGTATTATAGGGACTGGCAACCCTATTCATTATAATGAAATATCCAGGCACCATTAACCATTTATTTCCGTCACGATTTTGTGCAGTTTCCTCATTCCGCCTTCGAATTTTTGTTTTTAGACATTCTTTGACGATATGTCGGTTCGTTTGATCAGCTCCGCACGATCAAAGTGGAGATTTTGCAAAAATATTTACATATTATAAAAACATGTTTTTTAAAAAAAACATTTTTCGGTGGTTACTCAAGTATCAACTAAAATGCATCATTCATAAAATTTTATTTTATAATTTAATTATATTTAAAATATGTGATTTTTACACATCAGAAACTATAAAATTGTGGAAGTAAAAATTGTTTGTAATTTTTTTATCATTTTATAAACGCTTCGCTTGGAATCTAAAAAATATATAATATGTAACTAAATAATCTTATATAACTATAATATATAATATTATTTACACTATACTAAAATATTACTTTTAAAAGTATTGATATGATGTAATACAAATGTCTAAGTTTTAAAGTAATAATTACTTGCAATTGACTCGATGAAATTAATTGAAATTAAACAAATCAACATTAATTAAAATTATGACGCTTTTAATGTGATTTCTATATTTACTTAGCAATGATTTAGAATGTCTTGCAGTGTTTTGAATATCACTGATTTCATATTTTTATGATAAAATTATTGTTGTATTGACCTAAAACCGTTTTTTCATAAAAGTTTCATGGGTACAATGTTATACTTATAACAAATGGTTTACCGTTTTGTGCGAATCATGGAAATCGTGCAATATAAATTTTAGATAAAAAATACAATGATTAATTTTTTACCTACGTAAAATTCACAAGGAGATCTACGTGTTATTTCTAGGCAGGGAAGGTAGTGCAACAAGTAGCTATAATATATTTTATAGAGTTGGCTATGTCTAAAATATTCCATCCAGTGTATTATTTATGATGCGTCGATGATTCCGGAAATTTATATTTTGTTTTCATTATAATTTTAAATGAAAAGACGGAGAATGTTTAATTTCAATGGATTCCAATGTCATGATTTACGTTGTGCAGTATTAAATTAATTTAGTAGTAAAAATATAATTGAAAAATAGTTCAATGAAATATTGTACTAGTACTTTTTGACATTCATCAGAAAACAACAGTTCACATTGAAAATAAAAATTAGCTCATTTTTGGGAACAATTCTTGGTTAGCTTCCAAGTGAATTTTTAAGTTTTTATTTTTTTTTTTAAATACGTGATTTATCACCCTTATTTCATTCATAGGATTGAAAAAAAAAAAAGTCGGATGAAAATATTTTCCAAGTTACAGGACTTTGAAGTTGTAATTTTTTTGTTTATTTTGTAATGTTCCGGAACAAATTTAGTTTAGCCAACCTCGATTTTTTTTTTCTGATTCCAATGTAGCTTTTGACGCTGAAAACAATGGTACAACAGTAAAATTGCAAAAACTTAATAGTTTCTGACTTGCTGAATAAGAGTAATTTAAAATTAACTTATTCTGTTGTTATTTGGAACATTATTACTTTGCTAGGAAAATAATTTTTTTTTTTCTGTACACCAAAAATGTATGTCGAGTTTAGTTGAAACTCGTCGAATTTTAAAAGAAAAGTACTTTGAGAAAAATCTCGATGTTTCGATTAGTTTTCGATATAACTAATATATTACGAATACGTATTTTGAGTAGTTAAGACAATTTCTATTTCGGTATTCGTCGCTACGCTTCTCGGTGCCGTTACTTCACCCCACTCAATCTATATACATCCTTCGACTTGCTTTGCAACGTAGTAAGGGTATTTCGGTTTGATAATCGTTTTGGAATCGAAATCTGGATCATGGTACCCAAAATGCTTCTATTATTAACAAAATGAAAATTTTAATGAATTATACTTTATATTAATTTATAACTAAGTCCGTCCGAAAAATTCTGATTGCGTCATATATTTTTGACATAAAACATCTTCATAAGAACCAATATAAAAATATTAAAAAATTGCCAGGGAGCTGAACTAGAATTATGCACATTTTTGTTATTATGTCAGATACGTTACTGTAAATTTTGTGTATTAAAAATGTTCATGTGGAGTGTGGACGATTGATATTTAAAAATTTATGATTCACTCGTCTCGTTTGACATGCCAAAATGAGTTTTAATTTTTCGATTTTTCGACATTGATTTGTCTAATTGAAAAAAAAAAAAACTGTTTTTCCATATCACGTCTATAAAGTGCCAAAATACAGAGTGTTCAGCCAACGTTTTAAATCTCTTGAATTATAATTTATTCTCTCGGTAAATGCAAAACAACATAAGCAAAAAACATATTCTAAGCCGTAAATTTCTCTCTTCTCGTCTTGTTTTCAAACGTTTTAGAAAACTCCTAAAACGGTTTCTTTTAAAATCAATTTTCTCCCAAACTCCGTGTTGAAAGCACGCGGCTAGGCATAGCCAGCCCTGAATTCACCATTAATTAATTAATTATATTTTCCTAGTATCCGAGTATTTTTTTTTTATTACCGGGAATCGTATATTTTGGTGCCGAGACTAATTATAATATTTTATTCTCGACGATGTTATCGCGTCCAAAAGTTTCGCTCAAAAGGAAAAGTATTCCGTTTTTAAACGGCCGTGAGCGCCCCGATCCGTTTTCCTCCGCTGTTCGGGTTAAATATTATATTACAGTGTAAAATCAGTAAAAAGTTTGTTTTTGAGCGAGTGTTTGTGAAACGAAAGACAAAGATACAGTTTCGTCCGTAGAGATAGATGCACCTGTTCAAAACGAAAGTTTCTCATTTTAATTACTCCAAACATTGAATTATATTAACGACGGATTTCACTGTGCAACTGTAACACAAAGGCGTGTTTTTCATTTATAATTTCGGCGTAGATCTTACGAAATCAACGGTGGTTCCCAAAAGCGACTATTTTCACCAATAGTCCAAAAAAGCAAAATTCATTTGTACCTCAGTAGTGGGATAAAAGCGCAAAAATGATGTTTTATTGCTTTATTATCACAATATATTGCACTCGCTACACTTTAAGCTTTGTAGCGCCTTATATTTATTTCTCAAATATACTGTATTGACTTTTTTTTTCCCAAAAATAATTTTAATATTTTATCATAAAAAATAATTACGACGAACGATGGTTAATTATAATAATTTACATACATAATATAGGTAGAAAATATATTTAATAATTTATAGCTATGTAACTATATGTATTTGCTATTTTCCATTTGTTATTTATCAGTTTTAAATGATGCATATTCTGCCAGATAAAAGCTCGATAAAAAATAATATTATGATTTTTATAAAATAAGTTTTTTTTGCAAAAATTTATTTTCGCTTATGGGTTATTAAAAAGATCTTTTTTTTGCACTTATGGAATGTTTCTTTTTACGCTTTTGGGTTATATTTTAGGCTACAGCCGAAATCAGATGGCACACTTCCTAATTTTCCGATAACACGACCTCAATTCAGCACGACCAATGACCACATACGAGAAATTGAACAATCGTACACGAGACTCGTACTCAAATAGTTTGTATCAAATAATTTTCGTGCAAGGGAATCGAGAAGGGTTAGTTGATATCGAGTACAAAGATATTAATATAATATTGTATATTACATAGTTAATTTTCGTTTGTTAAATATTAAATTTACTAAATTTTGTTAGAAATTATGGTTTGTTTTTGTTGTTTTATTATGTTTGTGTTATCATTATTAGATCTTATTATAATTTCTTCTTATAGGTATTTATATATGTTAATATCATATTATTATCACTAATTATCACTGTATTGTATAATTAAATGGGCTTCAGCCCTTATATATTAAATAAACAAGTAAATAAACAGTAATTTCTTATACATTTTTTTTCCTCATCAGTGGTAACACTGTCATGAGATGAGATTTTGATCTGTTTACTTTTTTGAGAATCACATGGCTCGAATAGGAAGTAAACTTTCATCTAAATGATGATGATCATCAATCATCAACTAAATCTGCAGGTCAGTTTCATCTGTAATTTCAGTATAATAATATAGAGGCAACAGGTGATCAAACTTTTTGACCTTTAGTGTCAGTTTTCGAGTTCAAACAGCACATAATAATATGACGTATTGAAAATTGGACGCAAATAGAATCGTAAAAGGGCCATTAAACACGGAAACCGCGGATTAATGTTAATCCTGATCCTTGATCCGATCTCGCACGCGCGACGCAGTTTATTTTCTCCTACCCACCCAGCAGACGAGTATCTCGCGCGCGATACGGGCTACTTTATTTATACTACTGCACACACTTACCTAGTGGCTATTAATTAACGCGTTCATTAAAATGTACACGCCTATCGCTACAACTTTTGTGACGGCGCAGACCCGGTGCGGTGGAGACAGGCGAGTCCCATTAAGCGTAGTAGTAGTCGAAGGCTATAATCGACTTCTATGTAGTTGGCGCTCTCGACTGCAACTTCTACTTGCTCTTTTCCCGGACAATGTTTATCATTTAATACTCCAAAATCCCATCAGGGGAAATTAAAATAATACTCTACATATTATATAATTTGTAATACTTAAAAAATAATTTTGCCTAAACTCTAATAGAGTACTTAACAGGATTATTTGATTGTTTTTTTTTTTTTTAATTTTAACATTTTTACAATAACAACGGCTAAGGCGGGATGACCAGACGTCCCGTATTTCAACACTCAGTGTGTTCCGTTGTCTTGAAAAACGCTATAAAGGACGCATTTTGTCCCGTATTTTCAAGTCTGTCCTGTATTATTCTCGTTTTTTCCTTACTGTTCATTTACAACGTTTGAAATTTTTCATAAAAATCTCGTTTATTTACAATAATGGCCGATTTTTATTGGGTTGATGTGAATCGCTCATAAAATATTCTGCATTCCAATCTATTTGTGTTACGTTTTTATTTTTAAAATTTTTGAAAGTCATAGATAATCATTATGTTTCAAAATTATCAACGATATAAATTGTAGGAGGTAATAAGTTGATACTTTCCTTCCGTACTTACTATCTACGCAATATTCTCTCTATAGCTGCATTTGGATTTATCCATAAATATTAGCTTTTAATATATAATTACTCAAATTCTAAAAAATATCTTTTGTTATTTTCCCATAAGCACTTCTAAATTTGGCACCAATTATAATAGATTGATGAAATTTAAACAATTTTCTTAGATTATTGACGTCTGGTAAAAACTTGTATTACATAAAACGAAAATACATCAAAAGTCTAATATTTAATAATATTTGTTAATTCCAACGAGTTTATTTTGACTTTTGTTTTTGAATCGAAAAGTCGACTTTCGATTTCATTGCGAATTCGTACAATTGTAATTTTTTCCTTTTTATTCGTGTTCGGTATTATTTTTGTACGCGTATGATATGGAAGCAATGGGAATGAAACGAGATCATCTTCTGAAAACGGGACAAAAACAGTCGAGTTCGAAGTTTTCAGGCTCAAAAAAGGGACAATCCCGTTTTATTAACAAAACGTAATATGATCACCATTTACCTTATATAATATATAGTTATATTCCTCTGCTCCTGGCCTCAGAATAAATGAAAAATATTTGTGATGAACATGACGAGAAATACTAATATTAGTATTTGAGAAAAATATTGTTGTTTGATTCATCTAAAACGTTGAAATTATTTGTCGGCAAATTTCTTTCTCCGCAAGTAAACCTGCAGACTCGGCGCGTATAATAGTTTTTCGAATGTTCGTGCTCGAGTCGTGAGAATAATAATGTGACATCCAGCTTCATTTGTATCGCAATGTTTAATATTTTCGTTTTTCTGACTTTTCAAACAAAACTCGAAATATTTCTCGAAGTTTCACGTTTCTCATTGTATTCCAAATGATTGGGAAGGGTTTCGAAATTCGTGATTCGAATTCCTGTCTGCGCTTGTCGAGTGTTTTGTGATTAAAAAAAAAAAGTAAAGTAAATAGTATATACATTATATAAGAAAACCGGATATACTTCAAAACCACGGATATTCTTCGCTCCTCGGGTCAGATACTCTTGATGGGTGTGTAGAATTTTGAACGAGGGAAGTTAATATATAAAAAATAATAATCGTAATTTTCACCACACCCACTAAGAGCATATGATCCGAAGAGCAAAAACTATCCGTAGTACGAAGTATGTCCGGCTTTCTTCCTATACTTTATATTAAATAAAAAAAGTGAAAAAAAAAAGTATTAGAAATTTTTTTTTTCACATTTTCAAAATTTTCTTGCGCCAAAATATTTTCCATTTTATTGTCTATCTGTGTTTAAATTTTCATAAAGTTCAGATTTAAAAATGATGGTTCCTGAGTCTTTTTTTTAATATTTTGGGTAGTTTTTCCCGATCAAAAAATTGAAGAATTGAGAAATTCAAAAAATGACCTCTTTAAAGTACCAACTAGAGTGAAATCCCGTTTCAAAATGTTTCTGATCGAGACATTCAGACAAGTAGATCTATACGAAAAAGTGTGTACAAAAAAAAAAAAATAATAAACGTCATTGTGAAAACACCAGCGTTCAGAACCTAAAACAATACCTAATTTGAAATTTGTTTTAAATGCGACACATCTGTTGTACGCTTTCGTTTAAAACAATTGCAAATCACAAGAACTTCATCACGCACGTGTACACCGTTGTACACTCGTTCGATTCAACAAAATATATTATTCGCAACTGTTTTAATTTTAAAGTGTTCATTTATTCATTAAGATACCGTTGAACTATCGTCTTACCACGTGAAACCGAATAACTACTTACACCGAAAATTACTCGTTCTTAATATGTCTGGAACTTTGAATCATAATGTTAAACATCACGAGTTTAAATGATATTAGGAATTCGATAAAAATGGAATCTCGTGTAACTTTTGCGAATTCCCCGCAGTCATAAAAAGTTTACAACTTTCTTATGGCTCGGTACTTACGCCGCGTGCATTATGACAAATGTGGATACTGTTGTACTTTACGGGCGATAACGCGAATCTTTTGATTTATGCCAAATCCTTAATCTTAAAACGTAATAATTACGTTTCTCTCGCGCGTAACTGATCGCGTTTTATTCGAAAAGGAAAAGTTTAACATGAAAGCGCACGCTTCACGATTATTTCTGATGATAATTATTATAATATACTCTCTCGGTTATAATACGTATATTGTGTATTTTATAACGGTGTGGTGTCGCGTGTCCATCATATAACGTTATTGTAGTTTTAATATTAACACAAAAAAAAAAAAAAAAAAAAACACTTACTCAGCTTTACTCTTACTCCTATTTTGAAAATAGAATATCGTAAATCGATTAGAGCGGGATGACACAGGTATTTTATTATCGTGTACATAACAATAAATATTTAAAGTTTGACCTTGCCGTGTAACTATTTACTTCTATGTTATAAAAACGTAACCGGGATTACATTTCACGTAACACGATGCATTGTTAAATAAATGTATCGAACAAAAATAATTTTATTAATAGTCGAAACGAGTATTTTTTTACTTTTTAGTGAATCGAGCGATTAGTTATGGGTGTTTTAAGAGTAGAATTAAAGAATGTCGTGATATTTTAACTTATTAACATATTTTTATATTTGATTTTGGTCAAAACGCGTTTTTAAAAATGAAAGTAATTCTCTGTGTTTCTTTTTTATTTGTTTATTATTTTTTTTTTCCACGTCATATCAAACAAAAACGTTAAGGACAGTTTTTAATTATTTATAATAATTATTTTTTCAAATTAATTGCAGATTAAACCGTCTTAATGTTAAGTAAAACAAAACAGAAAAAAAAAAAGAGATAAAACTAAAAATTTTGTTCTTTTTTCACAACGCCGCGGTGCGTCCTCCGGTTTGCCTCGGTGACATTCGTTTAGATCGATAAACAAGAAAAAAAAAAAACTTATACGCTTTGAGAACATTTATATTTTATGCTGTTGTCCGGGGACAAAAAAAAAAAAAAAAAATCTAAAAATTCAATCGGGTCACCCGTCGCGATCGGGACCAGTTCTTTTATTAAACTCTAATATTTCTAGACGGCTCCAACTGTTGTTGTTGTTGTTGTTTTATTTGAAACAACGCGACGCGACTATTTTGATTTATGGGCCAATAAAAACAAAAAAGCAAAAAAAAAACTTCGGCGTAGAGGTATTATTGTTGTATGTGATATTCCGAAACAAATTCGATTTGTATGGAAATCGGCGGCGATTCGGTCGAATATATACGTCCGAAAAAGTCCAATTAAAACGGACGCAATTTTCGCGTTCTTATTCCGGTCGTTCGCTATAACTAGGGCTGGGATTTTAATGCCCTTAAAAATCGTTAAAAATGCTCTGAGAAAAAAAATGCAAAAATGACTTAAAAAACTTAAAAAATGCACTAAAAAAAATGTCTTTAAAATTTATTTATAATAGCTTAAAATTTAAAAAAGCTGGACATACTTCGCACGATGAGTGTTCTTCGGGTGGAATTCTCTTGACGGGTGTATTGAATTTTAAAGAAACCATTGTTCGGATCAAAAAGTGATGGTTTCCGAGTAGTTTTTGTCAAATTTTGGATAGTTTTTTCTAACAAAAAAAATTGAAGAATTGAGAAATTCAAAAAATGACCTCTTTAAAGTACAATCTAGAAGCAAATTCGGTTTCAAAAAGTTACTGACCGGAACTTTTGGACAAGTAGTTCCATACGAAAAGTTGTACGCAGAAAAAAAAATAAACACCATTGTAAAAATATTAGCTTCTTCACTTTGTTCAGAATCTAAAAATTATATGACTGGTGTGAGGTATTGTCGGGCGTCTATATCGATTTTAATGTTCTAGGCTTCTGGCATATCGCTATGCTGGGAGGCGAGATATTTATATAAAATATATAATGTATAAGAATTGTGTATAAGATAATATTATTTCATCTATTGTTAGCGTATAAAATCAGTCGCACATTATAAGTTAATAATAAACTAATTTTGAATTTGAATTTTACGCCAAAAATGACCTGAAAACCTATAAAATGCCCTAAAAAGAAAAATGAGAAAAATGACCTTAAAATCAATAATATTGTCGAAAAATGCAAAATAAAATTTTTTATTCTAATTATTGAAAAACATCGAAAACGTATTAATTATAACGAAACGAGCGTCGCACCGAAAAAGCTTCGGAAAACAATGCAAAGTGCATCGAAATCCCAGCCCTAGCTTTAAACACCGAGGAGGGTCACGGAGGTTTCTAATTTTGGCGTCCATTTTCGACGCGGACCGCCCGGCCAGGTCGCCGAGACATCCTCGTCGTCGGTCGAAAAACGTTCGAATCCATTTAACACGTTTAACAAAGAGACACTTTAATGATTCATACACTCGAACGAATGCACTTCACATCGGTCGTTCGTTCAAGCGTTTTCCTCCGGTTAAAATGCTAATCATTTGGACGTCGTTAAATATTTGTTTCGTGTTTTAAGCAGCGGCGGCGGCGTACGCTCAAATGGTCCGTTGTGAAAATGTATTTTTATTATTGTTTCCTATATTATAAATTATTGTCCGCTATTTAGCGCAATCTATTTATATAACTCGTCATGATACATTAATTTACGGTTTTCGAACGAGCAAATGTCTCCAGAAAAACGATTTTTTTTTTTTTTTATTCATCTGTAAGCCGTAACAATTTTATTAACAATTACATAAAAAAAAAAAATACTAATTAAAAGGACAATTCGAAAAACACAGTTCATTAATTTTATATAGAGAGAAAAAAAAAAAACTAACGTTTCTCAATTGCTATTTTGTAAGTTTATTGCCTTTTTTTTGACAATTTATGCGATAATTCGGTACTTTTGCAACTAATTAAAAAACCATATAATTTTAGATTCAGTGTTATTATATTTTAAAATGATTAAATGTGACAGTTCATTTCAAGCGTGTTTATAATCGTGCAGTTGGGGGTGAGGGGGGCCAACGCCAAATTATGTTTTAAACACTTAACTTTTTTCAAGAATGCTCATTTTAGATTATGAATGGAACGAAGCAGCTAGTGTTTTTTTTTTTTTTTTTACAATGGATGTTTATTTTTTTTCTGTGAACACTTTTTTTCTTCTAGAAATAATTTTCCAAAAGTTTCGACCAGCAAGTTTTTGAATCAGAATTCGACTTTAGATTGTACTTTAGACAGATTATTTTCGAAACTGTTAATAGTTTTTTTCTTAATTTCGGAATAACTATCTAAAATTTGACAAAATGGCCTTTGAAACTATTTTTTTATAGGCATTAAATTCGTTGGGCAATTCGATTGTAGCCGATATTTGTCTACATTCCGTAGCAATTTCGGGCTCAGCCTCGCTGATACTTTTACAGTTGTTTTGTTGGCGTTCTTTGCGCTTTTCAACGAAGTGAAAAAAAAACGTCGAAACAAAAATTACAATCAGAATGTGTTGTATAAACGCGATTGTTCTTATGATCATTGACGAAAATAGGATAAAAAAAATTTGGGGGGGGGAAGGAGTTAACATATTTATTTTTTGATTTAGTCTCTTTTATGGACTTTACCTTGTGCAATTTAAGTAAAACCTGTGAGAATTTGAATGGATTTTTTTCTTCAACCTTTTCTTACTTTTGTGTCACTAATTATTGTTTGTCAACAGCTTCGTAAAAATCCTAGTTATTCAATAATTGGTGAGTGTTAATTAAAATTCGTTTTGTTGCTAACTTCACATGTTTTACAAAAAAAACAAACTCTAAAACATTTTTCCTTTGTTCAGAATTTGTATTTTGAAATATTTTCAGCTAATTTTCTGTGATAAAATTAAAAAACTAAAGAAATAAAACATTCAATATCAGTTGACTTTTATTATTTTAATGATCACACTAAATGGCTTTTTATTTATTAAGTATGTGAAACTCATACTACTGTCGTCTATTTAAAAAGAATAAAATAAAATAATTTTTAAAACTACTTTAATGATTATTAACATTTTAATCGTTGTTTGTTTCCAAGTGGTACCTAAATATATTTGTTTTTAAATATAGACTGCTTAAATTTTTAATAGAAAAACATATTTTTATTGCATTCACAACTATTATAATCCATAGGTAGTCTTTTAATAATGTTTTTTTTATTTTTTCAAGTCCGTGTGTCTTTATAGGTGGTTTTTGTCTGTGGTCGTAAAAACCAAAAAAAAAAAAACGTCAAACTGTCTCTTGTTAGTATTCCGTTTCGGCGAGATTTGGTTGTTTTGTATTTTTAAATGAAATATTAACCCATAAAACCAAAGTCAACTACGTTTTTAGACATTTGAAAGTAGCGAAATATTTAAAAGAATTCGCTACGGACGGTGGCGGCGAGATTCGGATTTCACAAAGACGGGTGTAATAAAACTGTATTGTTAATAAAACAAACATAAATGTATACGTAAGTATATATTATTTATGATATTTTTTTTTCTTCTGTTCGACTCTAATGACTCCAAACGAATAGGATTTTTGTGCGCATTTCATTTTATCCGAGGTACTACGTTGTTAGTTCGAATGTTATCGAAAAGTAGTGTTTTCAACTTTCTAAGCACAGTAAAGTGTTTCATTTATAAATATTCTACCGATATTTGCTTTAGTGGAATATTTTACAGCTCTTCTGGAACCAATTTTTTTTTTTTTTTTTTTATAAATTTAAATGAATAATGCGTTTATGCTCGCATTGCCAAGAGTATATGAATTCGTTCGTGTTCATGATAATAATTATAATAATAACAATAATTTATTTAGTTGAATAAAACGGGCCGAAGCCCAATAGTGTAGATATTTTTAGTACAAAACAAATTTTAACTAGACAAATATAATATTACACAAAATACATATCATATATATAATAATTGCACTTACAATTTAAAAGAATAATATTAAAATTGTTAGGCAAATCCAGTATTACATATAAAGTTGTTCGTGTGAGTATTTAATATTTAATATTTCCCCAAAAGGGTGGGAAAAAAAATCAGCTTTCTTCGACCGTTCATTGCATAAAGCCATAGCCCTAAGAATAGGTGAGTTTTTTTAAATAATTTTTGCTATGTACTTGGATATATATCGTTAATTGTCAATACGAATTCGTTCAGTTCAATTAATTTCCAATTTATCGTTGAAGTTTAATACCCAAACCAAATATTTATATTCGTAAACACAGCAGAATCTCGAACCTCGGTAATCCTATAAATATCAGACCACGCTACTTCCAGATTAACGAATACGACAGATTAATGGTGGTACACATAAAAACGCATTGTTGCTTATTGAATTTTACATTTTTACTTTATTTATTATTTATAATATATAAGCAATACATGCATTCTGTGCTTAATTAATCTAATAGTAAAATAACTATTAGGTTTATTCGGATTTCATAAGTTAGTTATTTAGCGTTTTATCGTTTACGTTTGAAATTTTATGATTATTGGCCAGATAAATACATATTGGATGTATTGGTTAAAATAACCGCATTATTGGACGTACTGGATCGTTGAAAGGTCGGATTACTGAAATTGTACTACTGTTAAATTAAAAAGAGAAAAAAAAATGTTTAAATTTGAATTCATAAAACAGTAATTAATAAAAAAAGATTGTATTATTATTGTTTAATTTAAACTATTTGGGAAAAAACACAATGATTAGTTGCAAAATAAATACCAAAGAAAATACAAAAATACATTTTTATGTCTAATGAATCGATACCACCATACGCTTATGTATTCTACACGAAGCTAGGAATGCAATTTGTGAAAAAAAATCCTTTCAAACGAGCGCGACCGAAAAAACTCGTAAATTCCATAGACCGATGGTTGTTTTACAGTTGATGCTCACTAGGGTTGGGATTTTGATGCAAGTACATTAACCCCCCCGCCGTTTTTCAAGACGTAGGTCCGTTAGCAAAAGAAGTATGTTTTAGGTAATATTTATTATTTAAATACGGGTTTTAATGTTTCATTTATTTGCATTTTTCGATAAGTTTAACTTTAGATACGTTTTTAAGGAATTTTTTCGCTGTTTTTAGAGCATTTTTCACAATTTTTCTGTAAGTGCTTACATTTAAATTTAGATTTTATCACGCGTTTCGGCGCATCTGATCTCTCAAATTGATAATGCAAAATAATCCTATCAATGGCGATCGATTGAAAATATAAATCAACATATCATTATTTATTTTGCGACAGAAAAGTTTAAAATTAATCAAATTTTAATAAGTAATATTAAGTAAATATAATATTGGTGATTTTTTAAATATCGTTTTTAAATCGTAATATTTTAATAAATTGTTTAGGAAATTTTTACAGTGTGATTTTCAGGAATTTCAGGAAATTTTCGCGCATCATTTTAAAGCATTTTTTTTTTTTTTTTTATGAGAGATTTTTCAGGGCATTAAAATTCGAACACCAACGATCACTTATGTCGGAATTCGAAAAGCTTATTTAGAACGGATAGTCATGGGTACGTGATCGTTGCGGACAGTTTTGAACGCGGATTTAATTTTTGTTTATTTTTGTTTAGAGAACAATATTGTTATCGCGTAGCTCGGTTAATTGCAACGTTCCGATTAGTTTAGCATATTGGTAGGTATTTAAAATATCGAATGTCCAAATCCGGCCGAGCGCCAAAATGGACAATATTATTCGAACGCGTAACGCGCAAACATAATAATAAACATCCCGGAGAGCGTACTGTTGATTGATGAAAACGCTCGTGTACCGTTTTCGAATTAAAACGCTATCTTCCGTACGATATTAAGTATTAACGTGTGTGTGTGTGTGCGCGCGGGATTCCGAATCGTATCGCGTTAATAATTTAATGTTATGATACGCCCGGCACTGTCATAACGGTTTTACATACTAATCTGTTACAGAACCGTCGTTGAACACAATAATAATAATAATATGCTCAGTGCACTAGGGATACGATATTGTTTTTATTATTATTATTATTATTTTTATTTTTTTACTGTATATTCGTAATAACGTTTTCCTTTTAAACGACGTGTTTCGATTTAATTTTGAAAATCGTTTATTATTATTTTCATAAATGTCACCCTTAAATATACTACGTGATAAAAATATAGATCTTAACTCTTTTACTTCAATTTAAAAAAATTTTAAATTATACATTAAAAAATTAAGTTAATTTTATATTTTCCAAAGTTTCTTTAATACGTTTTTATGTTTAGTTGTATATTTATTTATAGATTAATTTTTACTTCATTATCTACACTAAATAATATATTATTATAATTATTGTAATTGTGTAATATTATTAAGACTCACCCTACCTAAAACAAGTTTTCTTTGAGGTTGGGTCATAAAACATACTTACTTGTACTTATATTAATAAGTGTTATTACAATTTCTGAAATAAAGATATTATTATTATTATTATTATTTTCAAAATATATATATATATATATTATTGATATTGTAATATATGCAAATTGATACGTTTTTATACCGACGGGAGGCGGTTTCTGTTGACGCATTAACGTGTTGTCGAAATAATTATCATGTTATTTACTGTAAGGTCGAGAACTTATAGAAACTGCATATTTTCATTTATAATATCTTCTATTTATTGATAGGTGATCTAAAAATCTGTTTCATAACCGGATGGGTCCATATTTGTGATTTCTTTTTTGCATATTTTTTGGTAATTTGTTTAAAAATTGCATATTATTTTTTTTTTGTGCATATTAATGAATTTTTTTGTAAAATTTATCCCATAAAATACAACTTGAACATAAAGAATTCAAGTCTACTGTATGAAAAAAAATAAAAAAAATTAGGTATAATTTTACAATATTTATAAAAAATTATATATATTTTTTTAGATTTATAGAAGTTTATTCCGTTTAAAAATTATTAATTCGTTATTATTTAATAATTTTGTCGTTTATATGTGTAAAATATAATATATATTATATTCAGATACTTAATGCAACAAATTTCCTTTATTTTTATTTATTTTTTTAATATTTAGTGTTTTTATGCGTAATGAACCTATTTTTAATGAACTCAAATGCATATTTTGGTAAGGAGACACTATTCCCAATTTATTTTTTACATTTTTTTATTTCCCAAAAGTTCTTTTTTTCAATACCATTTTTCCCAAAAGTACTTTTTTCAATACCATTTTTCCTAAAAGTTATTTTTAACAATACCAAATTTATCAATATATCTTATCAAATATAAGAAATTATTTATTGTTAAATAAAATAATTAAAATTTTAAATTATGGCCAATGACTGCAAGATATAGAGTAATATAATTGCTATCAAAAAAACTCGTCATATAAATGATTTAATGAATAATATATATACAAAAAAAAAAAAAAAAAAAAAAATAGTTAAAATTTTAAATTATAATCATTTTTTTTTTTTTTTTTTGGAAATATTAAATTTGTAAAAATATATATTAGAATAATGTTTTTATGGTGAATATTGAAATCGGAGAAATTAGATTGGAAAAAATCGATTGGGAAAAATGGATTGGGAAAAACGGTTTGGGAAAACTGTACTACAAACCATATTTTTGACTATTTTCGTGCATATTTTGCTAATTTCACCTCTTATAATTTCTCCTCTCCCTAATTATTACCGACCAGAATAAAAGTTTTTTTTATTTATTTTTTTAAAATATTTAGTGTTTTTTATGCATATTTTTAATGAACTCAAATGCACATTTTCGACTATTTTTGTGTGCATTCAATTTCACCTCCTATAACTTCTCATTCTCATTCTTTTAGTTATTTGACGAATACACGTGTCTGTCCGGCGGCGGTGTGGTGCACAAACCGATTTCAAGAAACATAATAATATTGTTATGCCACGACGACGACGTAACCGGTGATTCTGTTCATTTAGACGCGTCTGTTCGTTTGTTGCGCGTAAATTATCGATCGAGAAGTCCGTGTCTCGAGAGCTCCCTACACCGCAACGCACATCGGGCATTATTATTATTATTATTATTTTTTATTCACGTCGCAGATACCAAATCGCCGACTAAACACAAATAATTGCCAATATCATTACAATCGAATCCGCTTTTTTACTGAGAGACACATCGGTTGTGTGTTGTTATTTTGTCCCAATAATCCGAAATACAAAAACGAACACATAAAACTGAGTTGAAAAACTGGTTTTTATTTATCATTATTATTATTATTATTATTACAAATTACAAAAATGTATAGAAATTGCTTAATAATACAAAAAGAAAAACATGATATTATAATCTTATTATTTATACAAATATATACATACACATATTTTTGTATTTTTTGATTCTGAACAAAGTGAAGAAGCTCATGTTTTTACAAAGATGTTTATTTTTTCATAATTTTTTTCATAATAATTTTTTCAAAAACGTAGAAAATCTGTGAAAAAATTGACAAAATATGCAATCATAACCGGATTTTCCGTAAAATTGAAAATTGCTTTAAAAATAATGCATCTAGAAACTCAAAACTCTCAACAACTGCTAAAAATGTCCCAATTATTCTGATTCGTAGCCTAAATAAGCAGTGAACTTTTATCCTGCAAGTATACATTTGTTTTCGTAATTGAAAAACTGTCCTTATTAAGCGGGTTGTCCTTTTTTAACCGGTGTCTATATCTAACCGGATTCGACTGTATTTGTGTAAGCATAGTGAATACTGTACTCGTGTGCCACGTGCAGTCAGCTCAGCATAATATACTGAAAAGGTCGTAGACCAGGTCTCGATGACACCCGAAAGGCCATCATCAATCATCACCACTCTCTTCTATATGCATAGGCATCCCCGGTTTAATAAACCGTTTTTTTTCCCAGTTACCAGTTCGACTTCACTTTTCTGCGTGAAAAACAAAGTCAGTATTTGATTATTCATTCGAATTCAGCGTTTCTCAATCTGTGGTACGACGCCAATAATGATGAAAATAATAACTGTACACACTCGTATGTAAAATAAAGCATACATTTTTTGGAAAAAAAAAAAAAAGGTCATTAGGTCAAGTGGTACGAGAAAATTTGAAAAATATGTAAGAGGTACTTGGATATAAAAAGTAGTAGAGAACCGCTGATCTTAATGCTAACATTAAGTGTTTTACACACGAGAAAATTTTTATTGTGTTAATTTGTATGTAAACTGTGCTTTGAATTAATTTTGGATGATTTCCTTTTATAACAATTTATTTCAAAACTAAATGTTCACTCGTTTATTAAACTTTTTTATACAGTCATATTTAGTGCATTTATGTTATTGTTTCACCTATGACCATGTAGCAATAGCTATTTGTTATTCAATTAGTGTGTCATATTCTTACAAAATCAGACTGACGATTGATTTCAAAAATAAAAAGCCGGACATACTTCGCACGATGGGTGTACTTCGCACGACGGGTGGTATTCTCTTGACGGGCGTATTAAATTTTAAAGAAACGATAAATCACTTCTTCAGTAAAACGATTCTGAACAAAGGAAATTAATAATATAAGAAAAAAAAAATTTTCGAAAAATGTCCAAAAATTTTTTTCACATTTTCAAAATTTTCTTGTGCCAAAATCTTTTTTATAGGAT
>JAIPRM010003250.1:0-26730 GCA_025469315.1 Stegophylla sp. TES_Ste_2020 | reverse complement strand
AGTACAGCATTTTGAAAATATCGGAAATTTCTCATTTTTTGTTAATTTTTATGTAATAAAATTTTTGATTTTTGATATTAAGACTTGAAAATTTAATATGATCTCACTGACAAATATGTCTAATTGACTTAAAAAAATCTCAAAAATCGTTAGTCAACTTTATTTTTTATACCCGTTTGAAGTTAGAATTTCGACTAAATTCGTTAGTTTTACCTAAAATTACGCACTTTAACATACATATAAGAAAATTGGCCCAACCGGAAATTTGGAGCCAAGATAGAGAATTTTATTGTGAATATTTGGTGCAATAAAATTTCTTACGGACAAAGAATTAAACATTTTACAAGGGTTTGATTGAAAAAAAATCGGAGAAAGTATGAAATAAATTACCCATTTTATTACATATTTGTTATAATACACAAAAGTTTGAGAGGTTGATCGGTAATGTTTTATTGCATCTTTTTAATTATTGTTGTTATTATAATTATCGTAATATTAATGTTAATTGTGACAGGTGGTATGTATAATATAATATTTTAGATTAGATTGGTTAAGTAGGTTAAGTAGGTTAGGTTAGGTTGGTTAGGTATCTGTCGCCGCCTTGTCTGTCTTTTATAGCCTGTCATCTGTCGTCTGCCCTCTATCTGTCTATCATCTGTCGTTTGTAAGCATGCTAGCATTGCTGCAGGTCCTAAGCCTGGATACAATGTGAAGACAAACTTTACTTGGTACCTATTTATTATTTTTTTAATTTGTTTACAGAGAAGTGGGAACAAGTTTTTAAAATCTTCATATTCATTCGCTCGGCTTGTTGTGTAACGTGGAGACATTTCGGTTTACGGTCTGGAACTATACGGTTCGCAATTTTCCAGATTTTAACGATTTGAAAGTTTCCAGATTTTTACGGTCTGTGTACCTATATGTATTCAGAACCTTTAAGGTCGGTGAAAATAAGGTTTACGTATTTTATTTTCCGGAATTATACGATCGGTAATAATAATTTCCGGGATTATACGACCTTCCGCAAAAAGAGTCACATAAATACGTCTCTTTTTCGATGTATTTTGGATGTCTGTCATTTTAGATTCTGAACGAAGTGAAGAAGCTAGTATTTTTACAATGATGTTTATTTTTATTTTTTATTTTTTTTTATAGAATTTATAAAAACTTAAAAGAACCTAACCATCTTATGTATTTTTCGACAATGAATACGATGGTGTGAATAAAAACCCACGTGCAATAATAGTTTTCTAATTATTTTATTCTATTTTGAAAATTCAATATTTCCGGTTATTATACTAAATACCTACATTTCAACCCAACGTTCAACGATGTTAGTATGGTGTAATGGAATGATAATCGCCATTTCATGCAACGGTTCCGGGTTCAAAACAAACTAGGTAATCCGAATAATTTGCATTTTTTTTTAACCGTGACTGACTACATGTGCGTGCCATAATAAACATTAGTAAAAATTATATTACAGTGCATAAATGTTGATTTACGATAATTAGAGCCACTTTATTTTATTTTATTTTATTATGATGCTTATATTTTATAGTACCTAATTTGAAATTATATATGGAGTATTCATTAGGTGTATGTAAATTTTAAGTTAGATTAAAAAACTAAAATCAAATCAATAAAAATTCAAGTTATGGCATATTTTGCCGTATTTTGTCAATTTTTCGATAGTTTTTTTATCCTCTTTGAAAAAGTGTTGGTAATTTTGAAAAATTGTCTTTCTCCAAAGTACCAACTAGAATACTATATGCGATTTCCTATTCAAAAAGTTACTAGTAAAAACTTATATATATATATATATTCAAAGAAAAAAAACATATAGATTCGTAAAACCAAAATATTTTTTATTCCCTCTCGGAATCTAAAAAACTGAATTAACACATCTGATTTTTGTATAATAATTCTGTATTCACAATTTAAAATAATTCAAATTGTTTGGCGCCAAAAGAAAAAGGGAAAATTTAGCAAACTCGTGCAGTGCATCCGTACGGACGTTATCACGTGAAATTTTTGATGCGTTGGATTTGGTTGGCCGCACTGCATACTAGTGTTTATCGGCCTCTTTCGTAGATCCGTGTGCTATGTGTCTTTCTCGATCGTATTTACATCAATTCGTACAGGACTCATAGGGAAGTTACAGAATGGTAAATTTTCATCCGTTTCAATCCATGTTTATGATCGTCCAATGAATATTTCAAATGCGTTTTTCTTTTCCTACAGGGTATAGACATCGATCACCGACGCGGGCATAAGGCCAAACGGACTGCACCCAAGTCCAAAGATGTTTATTTGTTACTCTTGGTTAAGGTACGTACTAATCGGCAATATGCGATCGCGGCTAGATATTTATTTGTCCCGACCTTTTTTTTTTTTTCTAACACACATTTTATAGTTGTACCGATACTTGGCTCGACGAACTCGATCTCATTTCAACAAGGTCGTACTGAGACGTTTGTTCATGTCCCGCATCAACCGTCCCCCGATATCAATGAGCGCCATCTCCAAATACATGACCAAGATAGCTGATGAGAAACGCATTGCCGTCGTTGTCGGCACAGTTGTTGATGACAAGAGGCTGTTCAAAGTGCCCAAGCTTACGGTATGTTAACGTCCGTTTTTGGTGTGTCTGTATTAAATATTGTGACTGTTATTAGGTTTGTGCATTACGTGTGACTGCTGGAGCTAGAGCTCGCATTTTGAAAGCTGGTGGTGAAATCCTTACCTTTGATCAACTTGCATTGAAAGCACCAACTGGCAAAAATACTGTTTTGTTACAAGGTGAGAGTTAGCAGTATTTCTTACTCTAGTTGAAACACATTTATGAATGTATAATAGAGAATACAATTGAGATCATTATGTGTACTTATATTAAAATAGCCAATATTATTTATGAATTTCTACATTACCGATGATTTTTTTCATTTTAATTCACTTTCATACTTATCAATAATTAATTCTAATTTGCAAGAAGTACAATATTTATGTCTGTTTAAATACATCAGTTATATTAAAAAGTACAATCAATCAACTTTACATTACCTAATTAAAATAATAATGCCATTAAAGTAAATGTCTCATTGTACATATGGGAAGAAATAATCACAAGTTGTAAAACTCAATACATTCTTCGCTCTGCTGAGAATTTAAAGAATTAGAATGTATCCCATATGCATAGAAGCACTATTTCAAAAAGAAATACTGGTCCAAAAAGTTTTGATCAGTAACTTGGGATTGTCACAAATTTTAACATTTAAAATTTCCTGATTTCTAGGTTTTTCAGGTATATTTCAAACTATTTTCAGTACATTACAATCTATAATAATTTTCACTTATATAAATAATGAAATCTATAATTTATAGAAAGTTTTGTAAAAAGATCTGTCTTTGAAAAATATGTAAAATGCACAATTTAAAAAAAAATTATCAACATACAACCTAAAATAAAAAAATACATAAATTTTTTTCAAGAAAATAAAAGTTTATTTCAATGATTTAAAAATGATAGAGATATATACCTTAACATGTTAACAGTGTTCATTTTATAGTACATTCTAATGAAAAATCTATTTTAGATAATCTGATCTGTAAAAACCAAGTGTTTCCCAACATTTTTAATTACATATTATATTTTTTTAAAGATATATCATATTTAAGATTCTGAGCAAAGAAAAGAAGCTATTGTTTTTACAATGTTTATTTTTTCTTAATTTTTAGGTGTAGACATTTTTGTATATAGGTAAAATACCTACTATTCAAAAAGTTTTAACCATTAACTTTTTGAAACCAAATTTGCTTCTAAATAGTATTTTTGAGTGGTCATTTTTGAATTTCTCAATTGTTATCTCAAAATTTAACAAAACTATCTTTCTTTAATCTAAACTCCATGAAAATTTAAACATTGATAAACAATAATATGAGCGAAACTTTGAATATGTGAACAAAAAACGTTTGAAATTTTTTCCTAACATTTTTTTCTGTTTTTAGTAAAGTATAGATAAGTAAGCCAGGCATACTTCTCACCTTGGGTATTGTTTTTTCCTCGGATCAGATACTCTTGGTGGATAAGTTGAAAATTGTAACTATTATTGTTCTTTATATTATTATCATACTTCGCTCAGAATCCTAATATTGATGAAATTATTTATTGTTTCCTTAAAATTGAACACACCCACCAAGAGTTTATGACCCAAGGAACAAAGAATACCTAGTGTGTGAAATATGTTAGCTAGCTAGCTTTCTTATCTATACCTTACTTATCATTGCTTTATTTTTTTTTCCCATTAACTTGTGTGTTAAATAGGTATTTAATTTATTATTAATTTAATTAAAGTAATAGATAATTTTTTAGAATTCCCAGACTTCCTAGTTTTCCATGTCTGTGGCAAATTTGTATTATGTATTTAGTTATTTAAAAGTAAAGTAAAGTACAGACAAGAAAGCCAGATATATTTCGCACCAGAAATATTCTTTACTCCTCTGGTTGAATACTCATGGTGGGTTTGTAGAATTTTAATTAAACAATTAAATCATTTTTTCAATATGATTCTGAATAAAAGAAGTTAATAATCTAAACAACAATAATAGTCGTCATTTTCAACACGCCCACTAAGAAAATCTTACCTGAAAAGCAAAGAAAGAAGAATACCTGTCATGTGAAGTATGTCCGGCTTTCTTGACAATACTTTACATTAATTTTGGTACTCACATTTAATTTACTCTGCTTTCTTATCTTTGCTCTATTTTACTTTTTTTTTTTTTATCAACAATTTTTTTTTCACATTTTCAAAATTTTCTTGTGCTAAAATATTTCTCATAATACTTGTGTATCTATGTTAAAAAATTTTATAAAGTTTAGATTTTTTAAAATGAAATTTGGATCAGTAGTTACTAGTTGTTATAATTTTTATTAGATGTAATAAAAAATAAATAAACACCATTGCAAAACCATAAATTCTTTACTTCACTTATAATCTAAAATAATTTTCCAGTTGAACGAATTATTTGGATATTTATTTAATTGATTCAATTTTTATTTAAGAATTATTTGTTTTTTAAATTTAATGGCTACTACAGATATGAATTATAATCATTGTTAACTATTCATAAGATAAATAATATATTATATGCATAGGTAATTATTAATTAACATCTAATAATTATATTAGTATATAAATATATAGGAACAAATACAATATCCTCCTCCCGAGAGTCGCCCCTGATAATATAAAAAGAAACAAATTTAACCTATTTTTGTAAATTCAAAACTAAACAATTAATGTAAAGTTTATATCAATAAACTATAAGATGTATCTATATTTGCTGTATGAGATTTTATCATAACTTAGAATAGCCGATTTTTCTTAAATGTATTATAGTGGGGCATAGTCTGCCCTCCCCAAATGATGTTCTCGCTTCATTCAGAATCTAAAATTTTAGATTTTTGTTATTTTTCATAGAAAAAAATAATAATTGGCTTCGAATTTACTCTTTCTATTCAAACACAAAAAAAATCCCAATTTATTCTTTCTTTCTTTTGATCATGGATATCTGTGCTTTTAATTTTCATTTATTGCCTTTTTCAAAAAGTTTCACAGTGTACTTATTTCTAATATTAAATTGTAGTCTAGTTCATATTTTTGTGACAGGCGTGCTCATTTATTTATTTTAAATGTTAATCGCAAAATATAAAATGGTGTGTGTCATACATGTGCCGATTCAGAAATTATAAATAGGGGTGTGCAAACTTACTGCATGCTAAAATATGTTTTGGTGTTTTGGGTATCTATTTGCCTACCTGCTGAGAACCAACAGTTATCATCTGGTTTCCTAAGTTGTTTGTTAGGCTCATTACAAAATAATAATTTATCATCAGTAGTCATGTTCCTATAGGGCATGTATTATGTATTTTCCAAAAAAAAACCCAAGTTAATTCATTATTTATGGTACGCCCACAAATCTTATACAACAGAATATGGGTGAACACTATTAATATTATCAGACACTGAGGGAGTTCAGTATACTGATATTTTCGATTTTTCTTTTTTATTCTAATTTCTAGTATAGTACTCTTTATTCTGATTATGAATTATACCAAAAAAAAAATAAATCACCTCGTATTTAGTTTAGAAGGTACTGACATCTAAGTTTTAACGCGCAATACTAACAATGTCATAAGGAGGCGCTAACTATGTATTATCAGAATATAATAACCCGAGCAACGAATTAAGTTTAGTATCCAGTATCTTTACCTAACCTAACCTAATCTATATTTTTTCTGACTCATTGAAATTTTCAAATAGGAGGGTTAATGAGGATGTAATTTTGTTTGGAATACATTACAATATTTTAGGCCCCGCTGAAGTGTTGTACCATGGGTGGGTTCTGCATATTGTGGGGATGACCCTAAGCAGCATCAGTATGATTTTTGAGTTTTCTCTCCTAGCTATACAAAACTTAACTAACTATTTGGGATTTTTATATATTTAAATAATAAATAAAAAAAAATATCTGAATTTTTCATTCTACTCGTTTTACCAACACGTGATTATAGAATGTGTAATATCTTATTAGAATTTTTAACAAATAGTAATTTTTTTTATCTAAAGTATGTTCTCTGTTGAGCTTTACCATAATAAAGTATTTTTGTGGAGTGATTTGAAATAAACTATTAATATTTAATAGGTTGAACTAAATTTTGACTAAATCTTTTGTCAAACCATTGTATAATGTGTTAACATATTTTGCTTATTAAGGATTTGTTAGAATACGCATTTTGATTATTCTTCAGTTAATATACATATTATTATTCAGGAAAACGCAAGTCACGTGAATCATGCAGACACTTTGGTCCAGCTCCAGGTGTACCACATAGCCACACTAAACCATATGTTCGCTCTAAAGGACGCAAGTTTGAACGTGCTCGTGGTAGAAGGCGTGGATGTGGTTTCAAGAAATAATTACTCCTCTCTTTACTTCATAATAAAACTTTTATTATATATTTTGTGAAAATAAAGGGACTGTTGCTGACGAATACACTTGAAATATTCTTAACTTAATACCTAATTTAAAAAAAGTCATCAACAAACAAGAAATAAGTCGTAATAATTTGATTCTTAAGTGGTTTTTAAAATTGACAAAAAATGAGAAAACCACAATAATATAATACAAAGAAAAAAAACCAATAAGCTTTAAAACAAACTTATATAAGCGAGCATCATGATCATTGAATTACAATGAATGCATAAAGGACTAGAATATGGTAAAACATTAAATTAATTAAAATTAGTATAAATAAATACTTAAAATGACATTTTTGAGATAAACTGCAATATCTCGTTATTACACCTTGAAGTCTGGCCAATAGTTAATGTGATATCTTGTTGTGCTACCCTCAAATAGCCTATCAAGCCACATTGGTAATCCATCTAATAAGTGTTCTGTTCGAATATCTTCTTCTTTATCCTATTAAAACAAAATAAATTAATCATTCAGTAGAGTATAAAAATTATAAATTTATTACAAAAAATTTAAGGATTGCTTACCTTTAAAATGGGTTTAAATCCTGCAGTGTTTTCTTCATCTTCATCAAAACTGTAAATGTCTTCATCAAATTCATCATTGAAACCCCAAAATTCTCCATTATTATTAGGTTTTATTCCAATTTTTCTCCATTTATCACTTTTCTATAAGCCATAATTGTATACAGGTAATAAAAAAATTTAAGTATAATTTTTTTTTTAGAGAGATTCAAATCTAATAATAATTGTCTCTATCCGTATGCAATACAGGAATGTAGTCTTATTTTTTATCAAATATACCATTTGATCTACTAATGTGCGATAAAGAATCTGAAAATAGATTTGAATTTGTCATGAAGTCAACAGCTTTCATTCTTTTGATTGTCACAAAAAATATAATTAAATTGATATTGGAAATTTTTAGACTTTCATAATAATTAAATGTAAGTTTTTGAGAAAAATTAAAAAAAAAGTTTGTAAAAGTAGTTGACTGTAATCCAAGTTAAAAAAGGTTTTCAGATTTTTCATAGCATCACTAAATCGATCAATATACAAGGCTAAAATTAGACTTAATTTGTAAGTGTGATTGACATTCTATTTTATTAAATTCAAAAAAACATTATTAGATTGAATCCTCCTGTATTAAAAATAACTTTTAAGTATAAAAATATTTCAAACCTGTACATAGTTATATTGGTGTTTTCTAAATATTTACTTCATATGTGAAATATATATTATAGAATTTAAGTGTTGTTATCTCTAAATTGCCTAAATGATAAATCAATAGATTTAACCCCCCATAAGTTCTAAACCTTTTTTGGTTCATAAACCTCTTTCAAATAAAAAGTTTAACTACGCCCCCCCCCCAAAAAAAAAGGGGTAAACATTACAAATTGAATTACTTTTTAATAATAACACTAAGACTTATCTATACCAGATTACAAAAATTATTGTATGTACAATGATATATTTTGTTTGGAAAAAAAGAGTTATTTCCAACACTTCTATTGTCTTTAAACTTTTCAGATGTGGTTAACAAAATAGGAATTCTCACTTTAATGATATTCCAATAAAAACACTCCAAGGACTCTGTTCACAAAAAAGACCAAGTGAAAATAAAAATGATTCCAAAAATTACCATAATTCGATTACAACATTTTGATTTTCATACATCAAAATTCACTGAAATATGACCTAAATAAAATTCAGTATATAAAACATGGGGTTGATATTTGAAAAAAAGGTTTTTATTGTTACAAGATATCCTTAAGGTAACATGGAAAACACAATTCTTATAATAACTTGAACATTCCGAAAAAAATCCAAATTTTAGTATTTTTGCTGCCAACAAAAGAGGGGGTATTTCTTACACTATTACATTATATACTGCACATCTATCATGGGCTTACAACAAGTAGTATGCTTAATTTATGGTAATCATTATTAAGAAAAACTAAAGCGCGGATAAATTTAATAAAATTTGAATAATTAAATAACTGATACTAATGTTTCAATTATTACCTCTGATTTATCTTTTCCAAAAAATTTGTATGTTATGCACTATGCATATATATTTTACTAGATACATCTATTTAATAAAACTTTAAAAAAAAAGTTTTGTATTAAATTAAAATTCTCAAATTAACAATTGAAGAAAATAAAATCTATAATAAACAAAATGCAAAATCATAGCTAAATTATAAGTCAGAATTCAATTTTCAATGTATGGCTTCAAATTTCAACAAATAGTTCGAGCATTCACATATACATAGTATTTAAGTCATTTAAGATTTATATTTTTGTAAGAAATTAAAACACAAAAAAAAAAGTATTTCTATACAAAAGTGTTCCTAGAGAAAAAAAATAAACATAATAGTAAAATCATAAACTTCTTCACTCCACTCGAAAATTAAAATATAGAATATTTTTTATTGTATTACTATAAGGTTAACATATTCAACAAATTAATTGGTTACTTCAAATTTTTTATATCAACTAAATAAACAATTAAAACATAATAAAGTCATATGAAAACACATTTTATGCTGTATCAACCCTTTGATAAAATGCAACTATCAAAAAATGACCTCTTTAAGTACCATATAGAGCTGAATTCTGATTTAAAAAATAGCTGGTCGAAACTTTTGGATACATGTTTACAGAAAATAAAAATAAACATCATTGTTATATTGTAATGGATGTAATATTGCCACTTTCTGGAAATCTGGAAATCCTGAGAATTTTGAAAGTAGATGAATTTTATTTGGTCTGGGAAAACAGAGAAAAATCAGGGAATTTGAACTTAATTTTGGAATTTTTATATTGAAATATATAATATTTTATATTGTACCATGATCAAAAGCTATTTTCTAAAATAAATTATATTGGTAATTATTTTACTTATTCATTTTTTCATTACAGTTATAAATAACATTAATTATAAATAATGAATAGTAATACAAACACTACATTTAAAGAAAAAGGAAAAAATGTATGGTTACATTTAAAATAATATATACATACATTTCTAAAAATCCTGAAATACCCAGGGAAATTTTCAAAATATAGAAACAAACTTGAATATTTAAGTCACTAAAAAAAAAAATGTATCACTTATTAAAGGTGACTACGACACTATACAGTTGCCAAACCCTAATTTACAGTTTAAGTATGAATTTCACACATAATCAAAGTACCTGAACATTTTCAAAATATCTGGCCAATAATTAAATTCAGAATAAAAGCAAAATTCTACGAATTTGAAGGCACATAATCAATTTTCAATTAGTAGAAAAAAATAATATAATCAACCTATAGAAACCCACTATAAATGTTTTTTCAATTTTTTAATAATAATCATATCTTAAATACTGTATACTAAGATTAATTATATTATTAGCAATAATAAACTGACATCCCGTGCAAGAGTAAATGCATTGCAATAAAAGGTGTATTTTAAACTGTATATTATATATACAATGTATATACGTTTTACTTAATTATAATGCAGGAAAATTTAGCTGATTAATTATTTTTTTTCATCAGTGGAAAATTCCTGTACACTTAGGCCCCCTCACTCATTATGTCACTAATCAAATTGTTTTCCCATAATTTCTTTAATTAAATATAATATGATAATTATATGAGTTCAGTAAGTACAGCTTATAATATAAATAAACAGACAAAAAAAGCAATACATTTAGACTGAAAATCATACCCAAAATGTCAGCAACCATGGAAAAGAATGACATTTTAGAATGACATTTTAGGTAATAATAACATTTAGTCATGAAACTTAATGATTTGGTATTCAAGATATGACAATAAACTGGTAGATACTATAGGATTAAAAAGATTTTTTACCACAGATATAAAGGTCTGAAGAACATGAGTAGATTTTGAAAGTAAAATATCAATTGATAACATCAAGATTAATATATTAATTATATTTTGGTTTTTTCTCATCCAATAAATATTAATATAAATATTTAAATTTTTGTAAGATTTATTTTTAAATTTTATAATGGCAATTGACAACAGTAAAAATAATAAAAATAATATTGTACATGTCTGTATTACATTATTGTTGAAATTGAGTGAAAATTTCAGGTTTTTAATCCAATTAGTTTCAATGCTAACCTATCCTAACAAAATTAATATAACTGATTTTATGAAAATATTGTTTCCGACTTATTTTGCCATTTTACTCAATTTTTCAACAGATTTTCTCCAATTTTTAAAAAATTATTGAGAATTGAAAAAAATTACCTCTTTAAAGTACCATCTGAGCATAATTTCTGTCTAAAAAATTACAATAAAAATCTTTTAAACGAAAACTTCTATATGAAAGCGTTCACAGGAAAAAAAACAGCATCATAAAACCTTAACAGAATAAACAGGATGTAGACTAAATAAACATAGTATTAAACCTTTCAAATCTACCTTTCATTGGTATCACATAAGTGATGAGAATTAGTTTAGTAAATACCCTTATTATAATAAATTGGTTTCATCCTGTGATGAGATATTTTCTGTTATTAAACATGGGATGCAATGTATACAAATAAAAATAAAGAATACAAAATAAGGTAAAACATATTATAAAATACACACCAAATAATTATATACAAATACTAAATTAAAATTGTATAAGAAAAAGTACTCACATGCCGTGAAGACTCTGGATGTTTAGCATGGTACATACAGAAATATTTTTTTAGGGAACATAATGACAAAACTGTACCCACACAATTTCGCGTATTTATATGTATGCTTTTGTTTGTATCCGCAAGACTTAATGATAATAAATCACAATACCAATCTCTGGATGGAGCACGATCAAGGTTTAAGTAGCCAAACATTAAAGACTTATTCCTTGAACACAAAATGACATTTTTGATAAATAATTATTTTCATTAATAACAGTAAAAGTGGAAAGCTTACTTTCTATAAGGCCACACAATATTATAAAATTGGCGGGCCAGTAAAACAGCAGTGCTGTTGTCTATCAGTAATATAATAGTACGACAGCCAGGTTTGATAAGACGTACTAATCCATTGTAAGTTTCTGCTCTAAGTTCGTGAAGTTTAAGTTCACGTTGTCTTTGTACTTGGGGTGATTTCATTTTGGTTTGACCTGCTTTTTCATTTATTTCCTTTAACTCCTTTTCTCTAAAATATTTTAAATAAATTAATGTTAAGTAAATTACACATTAAATACTTCTAAACATACACTAAAGCGTATAAGAAATATATCATTATCAACATTCCAATACTAAAGATCACAATGTATATAAATAAAAGCCCATGGTTTATGAACAAATCAATCATTGTGTAAAATATAGTTATGATATGCTGTTGAGCTCTAGCAGCAATACGTGCTAATAAACTTTGACCATGTTCATCTAATACAACGCCTATATGAGCTTCATTACTTAGTGTCCATGCCGCTTCACTGCCAAGTAATGCATTTAAGACTCCTGTTAATCTCTCCTAATAAACAAATTTATATTAATAAATAATAAGCAAAAATTTGTTTTCAGTATTACTTTAGTCAAATCATAGTTTGTCCAATCATTATAGTTGTCTCCCAGAAGCCATTTATAGCTGACCATCATTTTGTTGAGCCTAGTCAATAGCACTATATGCAATAATGGTTCACTTGGACTTTCACTGCCTTGTATTAGAGAATTGATGAAATGTGGTTGTCTCTCTCGGAATACATACATAAAAGCTAGTCGCACGTCAGGATAAATAGAACGAGCTTCTTGAGCGAAACGTCTAATGGATTGCCGGTGAGCCTCGTGATTAGGAGAGTTTCGCGACACTAATACCAGACAAAAAATTTTCTGACCAACTGGACAGAGACTATCAAAAACATCTTGTGAAGATAATCTAGGTAAAGTCAAATATTTATTGCTTTCTATTAGGTCACGAAGACCAACTATTGGGATATATGCCATTGACAAATGAGCAGCCGGATGTCTAATATTTTCTTTCAATATCAATAGAGTATCTTTATCATGAGGTACTTTATAACGATCTCGAGTTAGTCGACACTCGTAGAGTCCAATGTTTATAAATCTAAATTATGTAATTATCAAATTAAAATTATAGTCTTACAAGATCATTAAACAAAATATTACCCAAAACTAATATGATCTCGATATTCCAGAGCAATTAAAGCATAACGTAATGTCAATGGTGATGCAGGTTGCATAACTAAAGCCCGTACATGATTATCAGTTGACCAAGTTTTTAAGAATTTATCAATAGTTATATCATTGAACTCAGGTATGAGATTAGCTGGCAAACTTTTCCGAACAAAACCTAAACAAAAATTTAATTAAAATAAGTAATAAGACATATGAAGATCTGCAGGGAAAATAACAACAGTCAAATTTCCAAAACGTTTAGAAATGTAATTTTCCCATTCTGACTTAGATATTTTTCCAGCCTTCATAGGTATTTTTATATCTTTATTGTAATACTGGCAGTGATAATTTTTTCCCAACTCAATTCATATTGTATTAATTTGTTTAGAAACATTAAAACATGGTATAATAATCTTAATTTTACTAAATTTTGACAATTATTATTTTTCACTGAAGCTTTTCGTATACATTTAAAATATTTACTCATGATATTGTCAGCACTTTGAAAGGATTCTTGATAAACATTGAGATTAGAATCCAAAATTGATACTAAATGAGGAATATGAACTCCTTTAGCTCTCCAGAAAGCTGAAGGTTCCATATCTTTATTCATTGTTTTGAACTCAACACCTAGAAATAAAATGAATGAGTTATACAGGGCTAAAATCTGTTTTCATTGTTTATATTTTGTATTGATAACTTACCTATTGGTGTGAGATCTTCTATAACTTTTTTTAATACAGATTGTGTTTTACGAAAAGTACCGGAAAATTCTGAATAAAACAGTACTAAAGTAAGCTTTTTGCTCTTTTTTGTTAGCAACAATGAATTGAACTCACTGAAATAATGAGAGAAACGTTAATGTGAGAAAATGTTTTAGAAAAAAAAAATAACTTACTCTAGATGTATTTGCAACTTTCTAAAGAATTCAAAATTATATCGATGATGTAAGTTATCGAAAAAATTGTCCATGTCAAAATCGAAAAATTGGTTAAAATTACTGGAGAAACTATTAGGTGCTGCATAATTATCCAGTTTGTCTTTGTTTACCAATGCCTAACATACAAATAAATACATAAATTAACTGTTGAATAAGAATCATGGAAAAATTTTTTACTTCATAAGCTGTAGTAATTTCAATGAACTTGGTTTCAGCTTCTGGGTGTTTGTTCTTATCTGGGTGCCTGAAAAATGAAAATTATTTTCATAAAATTATAATTATAAATACCCCACAAGTTGCCAAAGTTCACTGAAGCATACCAAATCCTCACTAGTTTTCGATAGGCATTTTTAATTTCAGCCAAAGATGCAGATTTGGATACACCAAGAACGGCAAGAGGATCTTGGACTGCAGATACTGCTGTCAGAACGATTGTGAACAGCACAGTCAAAATCGGCAGCCATTTCATTTTTGCAGGAATTACGCGGATTTGGATTCACGACATTTTGCACATATTCGACAGTCGACAATCAAAATCGTCTTATTATATAGCGATTTTTTTTATTATGAGAGCATATTAAAAAAATTATTGATAAAAGCTCTCCAACTGCACCACTGACCACACTGGACCTGAAGCCTGATTGTTCAGCTGCATTGTAAATACAATCGTGTTGTTCAGATAAACACACCTACAATATTATCAGATAATACTATCTTAGTTCGTGCTTTTTGGTTACAACCATAGATATATATAATGTATATATACATTATATATATCTATGGTTACAACCACGGACCGAATGTAGAGGACTGAGAACACTACACGCCTACACACGATCTTAGAATACATTAGAGAATAGAGAGTACGATCTTAGATTATATCTAGATATAGCACTGAGTGACAAAGTATATAATAATTATGTTAATTTTATGTATTCTTTTTTTTTTAATTAATTATATTTTCTCGTTTCTTCTTCATTAAAAATTGTTATTCTGTTTACCAAAATACATCATAATATATTATTTGCTTATTATTTATATGTTCATTATTGTTACTTACTATATATATATATATATATATATTAATATGTTACTCATAAATGAAAATATTATTTTGTTATATAAATATTAAATTGTATATTATATATTTACTATAATATTGATAAAACTTATTTTCATAGGTACATAAATAAAAAGCCGGACATTCTTCGCATCACGTATATTCTTCGCTCCTCGAGTCAAATACTCTTGGTGGGTGTGTAGAATTTTAAAAAAACTATAAATCATTTCTCCAATAAGACGATTCTAAACGAAAGAAGTTAGTAATATAAAGAACAATATAATAGTTGTCATTTTCAACAAACCCACCAAAAATACCTGATTTGAAAAGCGAAGAATATCCGTGGTGCGAAGTATGTCCGGATTTTTATTTATAAACCTTAAAAAATTTTTAATTTTTATAAAATGATCTCGAACCGGTTGTAAATAAATAAAATAAAATGTTGCCTATTGTGAACCGATGTAAATACAGATTAATTCTTAAATGTCCACAGACACGGGAAATACATAAGCTACATAATATGAAGAACAATTATCGAGTCCTACAGTCAATGGTGTAGCCAGGATTTTCTCATGGAAGGAGTGTATAATTTTTGTTAGTAAACTTACCAAGTGGTATAGCCATGATGGGAGGAGGATTGAGGTGTATACAATAATGCTATATAACAGAGGTGACCAAACTTTTTTTGGCAGAGATCTACTAAGAACAAATTTTTCTTGACTCCTATAATTTTTTTTTTTAATAATTATTGAGTATATTGGGTATAACGATGATATCGAATTTTCTTAGCGGAGAACATTTGATCAAATTTACTAAAAATAAATTTTAACAAAATCGACTTTGAAATTTCCGCGATTTACTGTTTGGCCACCCCTGCTATATAGGTACTATGACGAGTTATTTATTCAGGTCACAGGTATTAAATGAAAATTCAGGTGTTTTTGGTTATTAAACATTTTTGGTTACATTTAAATATTTATTTACTTGGGTTAACTCGAGTGTTACAAAAAAAAAATACGTATTGAATTGTATGTTGTGAGTTTCAATGCGAATTCGATTTAATAATCAAATTTTATTTTGAAAGTAAATTTGATGCGAAATAATAATTTAATCCGTAATTTTTTACCGAAGTAACATATACATTAAACCTCAATTAACTTCATTAACTAATTGAAGAACATAAAAACTAAACATACTTTTGTCGTGGTTATTTCGCAATTATGTTTTAAATTTTTTTAATATCGAAAAAGATCGTTTATCTATCGTATTCAAAAATAGAATAATTGTTGTATTACATTAATGAAGCGCGTTAAGAGGACGCTACACACGTATGTTGTCTTCGCCTTACCAACGTACATCATAACAAATTAGCGTTCAGCGGAATATATTTAACATCATCAGCTTTAATATTTGAGTAAACTGACCCGCTATCAAAATTAAAGAAAAGATCATTATCTGTGTTCCTGTGTTGGTTTTTTAGGATATTTCAATTTTCAAGCGAGTTATAAATGCCTAAAATATCGCAATTTTAAAATGCTTATAACTTGCTTGAAAATTTAAATATTGAAAAAACCAACTGACAACACATACGGTTTACAGCGTCTTCATAATATATTTTTTTAGAAAATTTTAAGTTTCTGTAAATTTAATTTCACCTACAACTGCTATAACATACTACAATCTAAATCATCTTAGCACATTTCAACTAGCCGAGTCATTTTTTACTCGCTTAGTATATTAGATAGTAGTCAATTAAAGTTCAAATGTTCAAGTATGAATCTACGAAATAAAAATCGCTTATTTAATTGATATAAAAAAATATCTACCTATAAGTGAGATAAATAAAGAAATTCTATAATAATTTTCCGGCTAATTTCGTTATTAAGTGTAAAAGAATTAGAAATTTAAATATTTGAGGCACAAAAATAAGATTTAACATTATTTAAAATAATTGTGCATTTTAGTATTTTACATTGAGTACATGCAAATATATATACTCTGTGATTCTACCATAGAACAATTTTACCAAAGTGCATGCATAGAATATTGAAGTATGGATATAGTATCTACCTTGCATTTTACAACCAGTATTTGGCTTATCAGTATAATATGATAATTTTATCATGTATAATACAATAGATTATACAGTTTACTTTGAGTACTTAACTCAAGTTTAGTTTAAACAAAACATTTTTTGAATGTAGTACTTATTTATTTTTTAACTTGCCAAATATCAATTATTATGGTTTATTTTATGTGTTTAAATAATTATGTTTTTTGAATATTATTTTTTTTATTTTTATACATGTATATATATATCATTGTTTGATTCATACATTTCAGATTTATTTGCATCATGCTATACACCAAATATAAATCATTCATTTTTTGGAATTGTTTATTTTTTTTCAAATCCACTTCTGTATATGGGTTAATTGATCCAATCACAGGATCTATTGTTGTTGGAGCTTTTATAACTGGATATTTTATAAATAAATCAAATATTAACATACCATTTTTTGAAAATTTTGGTAACTGTCCAAAATCCAAAATTGATATTATTGGTAAGCTAGGTACATAGGTTTTAATAATTTAAAAAATGTTATATTTTCAATAATTAAATAAACAGATATTATCATGAAATTATAAATTTATTTATCTTATAAAATCTATGATTTCTGTTGTAACCATAATAAAAATAATTTTTTTTTTAGAGTTGCATCGTGATATGGAAAAGCAATTTTTTGGACAACATATTGCTTCAAAAATGATATTATCTTCTTTGCGAGGTAATTCTGCTCGTAGTAGTAGTAACAAAAAACCATTAGTTATGAGTTTCCATGGTTGGACTGGTTCTGGCAAAAATTTTGTCACAGATTTAATTGCCAACCATATGTTTCCTAAGGAAAAAATTAAAAAATTACGTTACCATGTAATTCACGGACGAGCTGATTTTCCTATTAAATCCAAACTACAAGAATATAAGGTGATTAATTAAAAACATGTTATTGTAAATAAATTTAATTCACTTAAAATTCTTTATAAAATCTAAGCTATAAAATTAAAAATATAATAATTATAACTCACATTATTTATATAATTTATTCTTAATATTCTATGTACTCTTAATTTGTATAAGAGACTTAAAATTAATTGCTTGATAGTTAAACTAATTGTAAAAAATATAGGTTATGCAACCTATCTGTGGTGTATGCATTAAAGTTACCTTAAGTATTCATTGTACATAACATATATTGCATTTATTTATTGATACAATTATTATTTTGTTTCAGGAATCACTCTACAAAAACATTAAGTCTGCTATAAATAAATGCGATGTAAATTTATTTGTTTTTGATGAACTTCAAGATGTACCTGAGGGTATTTTAGATGTATTAATACCTATTCTTGAAAATCATGACAGGTCTATTGATTCTAGGTATAAATAAAATTAATTATATAATGATTTTCTTTTCTTAAATATTAATGTTAACATTGAAATTGATTGATTTACTGTTAATTAAGAATGTTAATGTATATCTAATTGTTGTTTATTAATTTTACAGGAATTCAATTTTTATATTTTTAACTAATGCTGGCAGTGATACCATTGTTGAAAAATATTTAGATCTTTGGAATAAAGGTTATTCGCGAGAGCAAATGACAGTTCAAGATTTTGATTCTGTTTTACAAAAGTCTGCATTCAATGAAATGGGTATAACTTTAAACTAATTTCATTTTATTTTATTAATAAACATCATATAGAATTGTAGCAACAACAAATAAGCCAGTTAAGTTAAATGTAGATAATTAATAATAGAAATAATTTAAACAAACAATTATATACTATTTATTAAAGAAAAAAGGTGTCCAAATTAGCTTGTAACATACTATACTATAATGAGTATAATGGTTGGTTCTTTTAAAAATTTTGATGTCACATAAGAAATGGAATGAAACAGGACACTAGATGTGGGACGGTACTTTAAAATTAAATTGAGATAACAAAGTAGAGGAGTCAATACTGTGTCCTCAAGAGATTTTTCTTGAGGTGTTTTTTAGAAGATTCTCAAGTCAATTTTTTATGAGAACGAATTGTTAGCTAGTAGCGTCCCAACCTGGAAGATCAGATCTTACTAGCAACTTTACTTTTTTTCAATCTAATTAAACAAAGGAAAAAAGCCGGACATACTTCACATGATGGGTGTTCTTCGCACGACGGGTAGGATTCTCTTGACGAGTGAATTGAATTTTAAAGAAACGGTAAATCATTTCTTCAATAAAACGATTCTGAACGAAGGAAGTTAATAATATAAAAAATAAATGAGAAAAAATGTCCAAAATTTTTTTTTCACATTTTCAAAATTTTCTTGCGCCAAATTCTTTCTTATATTATTTTCTATCTATGTTTAAATGTTCATATAGTTCAGATCAAAAAATTCCAGTTTCAAAAAGTTACTGATCGAGACTTTTGGACAAGTAGATTTACACGAAAGTGTTCCCAGAAAAAAAAAAAAATACAAATAAAAAATAAATGTAAAAGCAGTAGCTTCTTCACTTGGTTTAAAATCTAAAATTGTGATACAACTTTACGTTTTTCATGATAATAAATAATTAAAAAATATTTGTTTAAATAGGAGGATTGAAGAAAAGCCAGTTAGTAGATTCATATATCATTGATCATTATATTCCATTTTTACCTCTGGAAAAAGTCCATGTACAACAATGTATTGAAGCAGAGTTAAAACATCTAGATAAAATAATGGACTCCAAAACAAAGAAGTAATAAAATTTATCGTATAGAAATAACTTAACACATACATTTAATGACTATACATACATCTAATTCATTACAATTTATAATAGTACAGCTAATCAAAAACAAATTCTTTAATTTATTAGACATTGCATTTTTACAAACAAGTATTAAATTTATATTTTAAAATATATGCAATAAAATATATTGTTGCTTGGCCTAAAATACTTCCCATATTCAAAATTATGTAAAATGACATATTGATACCAACCACTTCAAGAAAAATAAAAATGTGTCTAATAACTTCAATGAAAATTATAGCATACATAGTTGTACATTTTAAATCAAATTTAGAATGGTAATTTGTTACATAGTAGGTCAAGCAACAAAATGTTGAGTATATAAAATGATTATTAATTACATTTAATACAGTTATATACAATATATTTAAAAAAGTAAAAAATATAAATAAAAAAGTATAATAAATTAAGTAAACATAGAAATACTGTATAATTCATTCTATTAACAATTTTAATTAATAATACTCAATTTCTATAAATACTTATTTTTTATAAATAAAATTAATAATTGGTAAAATAGTTTTCCTAATAGCACATAAAATAAAAATGTTCTATCATCAAAATTGTCATTATAAAAATCTAAAATGTATGATAGATTTTTTTTTATTTCGATTAAGTAAATTTACTATATATAAAAAATTGTAATACAATAAAAATATTTTGAATACATTTAACAGACAAAAAATAAGTATTTAGGGGGGTAACATTTCATAAAATATATTTCATATGTCAATTTTTTTTTCAGTAATATATTGCAGTTAATTCCATTTGGTCCAGAACCTCTTCAGTTATTTTCTACTTCTGGTTGTAAAAGAATTAAAGCATTAATAACTACTGAATCAAATTCTGATTTGATTTGAAGTTTTTAAAGCATATTGAGAGTGTTCTTGTACATACACTTTTGGGAAAAATCCAACCTGAAAATAAGGTAATCAAATATAAAATTTTATTTCATAATAATTTAATTCAATATTTAATAGTATAGAATGTAGTTAAGTTTAATTACTTTGTCTCCCATTTGTCCTTTCCACCATCCTTTTTGATCCCCTTCTTTACTCAAAATTTTTAGTGTACAACCTTCTTTTAACTGCAACTGATTTGGACCAGTGGGAGAAAAATTATACTTTGCCTTGGCAATCAGTCGACAAAATGGCCATTTTAATTTTATGTCCAACCTATAAAATTAATTAAGAAATCAAATAATTTATACATATATATCACTTTTCAATATCTGTTTGTCATACCCAGTAAAATTTTCACTTAAACTATTTTTTTCATAAAAGCTAACAAGTTCAACTAAGTTGGGGAAAAATCGTTTTTCAGATAAATAAAAACTGCTAATTCCATCCTCCATTTTCTCACATATTTTCATATGTTTTACTTGATTATTAGATCTAAAATTTCATTAATACAAATGTTTTAAATGAACTTATAAATAATGATGAAAAAAAGTAAAAATTTACTTTAAACTTAGAGCATAAACGGTTTCTGTTGATCTAGTTGGCCCTTGAGGTCGTATCCGTACTAAATATGTACCATCATATTCATTTTCTAATAGACTGGTAGCTCGATCTCTATCCATTTCTCCAAAAAACCTAATAATTATAAATAAATAAAAATATATTTATGCTTTTTTTAATACATTATTGTATTTTTTTATTTTTATTATGTCATTGATATTTATGAATGTGATTAAAAGTTAACTTTTTTGAAGGCTAATTATTATTATTGATTATTGAAATAATTATATTTATTTGCAGCTTAGTTTTGAATTTAACTATTCAGTTACTCAATAATACAAATTGATGTCCAAAATCCAAATATTGTTAAAACTCAAAGGAATACTGTTTATTAAACACTGACCTAAATTAAGTTCCATAACTATATTACCAAGGACCTGGATGCCAGATTTATTTTAATTCATGCATAATTCTTTAAATAATTAACTTATGTATCCACATTTAGTAAAATTTATAAGGGATTTAAAACTAGGTAAAATATTGCTCAAAAATAAAATAATAAGTTATTTATTATTTCTTTGAAAATTTGCTTCATTTTATTATTGATATTTTATTAAAAGGTTTATTCATATAAATATTTATTTTTATTTTTTGTCAAATGGTTTTGTGAATATAAATTGTAATATCAGATATGTAATCATAATTCTTACCACAGATGTTCTGTTAAAGTTTCATTGTCTGACCAATTTCTGGTCCAATCTGGTGACTGAAAAATACAAATATGTGTGAGTATTTCTTTTTATGTATTTTTTATTAATAAATATATTATTATATGGAATATTTTTTTTTTTAATAATGTAACTTAGTTTTATTTGTTTTATAATTGTATAAATGTAAATAAACAACAATAATATGTATAAAATGTATGAAAAATAAAAATGTGTGATTTTGACTTTGGTTAGAATTAAAACCTAATCAGTATTAAAAATTTATTTATATTCTTTCGGTGAAGAAATATTTATTTATATACATAATACAAATTATCTTATTCTTATTGTTAGTATCTTGTAGCAGTGAACCTAGTGATTCGGTTGGCAAATATTTTCAAAGTTCTAGAAAAAATATAATCATATAATGTACATACATAGGCATGCTTATTACATTTTTGTCCTTGTATAATGCATAAATCTGAATTTTTTTTTTGTATACAATTTAAAACACTATTAGTCTACATCTTTATAAACTTGTACGATTTTTATCTACATTATTTTAAAAAAATTTTGTTTTCTTAAATGGCAATTTCTATTATAACTTAACATTCTGTTAGAAAATACAATATTTCGAACATTTTAATATCTAAATTTTTTTTTCTCATCAAAGTTTAAGAGATATAAATATTTAAAGTTTCTTGAGTGGAGAATTTTTAATATTTAAGTTTTAACTATATATCTTATTTTAGATGTTATCAGTTAAAATATATGCCTATATTTAAAAATAATAAGAATACTTTTTATTAGTATACATGTCTAAAATAAAAACAATTAAAAAATTTACTCTTTGACGTTGAATGAAACTGTTATGATCGATGTCAGCTGATTGAGGACTTATTAAACCACATCGTCCTGACTCTGGTATGCATGCTTTATGTACACTTATAAAACACTGTTCACATTTGTAACCCTATAAAAATTAAATACTCCTTATATATATATACTATTTTATATTATGTAAAAGACATAATATAGATATTCATATAAGACATAATAATTAATAATATAACGGTTACAATTAATACAATAACGGTTTATCCCAAAGATAGGCCCATGTGCAAAAGTCAAACTGAGCTTTAATTTTCAAATTCAAATTTTAAGTTGTCAAAATATAAGTTAAGTTAATTGAATGTCAAACATTAAAATGAATAATGAAATTAGATTAAGAACTGGAAAGTGAACTATTTTAAATTCTGAACAGAGAGAAGAAGCTTATGATTTTTCAATGATGTTTATTTTTTATTTTTTCTCTTTCAATAAACACTGTATCGTACAGATATTTTTGTCCAAAAGTTTCGATCAGTAACTCTATAGACATGGAATCACACCAAAATGATACTCTAACGAAGTCACTTTTCAAATGTCTTAATATTTTTTCCAACATCATAAGAAATCTATCAAAAAATTGACAAAAAACAGAAAAATATGCAATTACCGGAATTTCCGTGAAATTGAAAATTACTTTTTAACTTCAAAAAAATAATGCAGCTAGGGACTTGAAACTATCACCAACTACTAAAAATGGTCACGAGAATACATAAAAATTTCAAAAAGATTTTTTTTAATTTTGAGTTAAATACAGCATTTTGAAAATTTTTCATTTTTTGTTAGTTTTTATGTATTAATATTTTTTTATTTTTGATATTAAGATTTGAATATTTAATATGATCTCACTTGTATATATGTCTAATTGACATGGAAAAATGTCGAATATCATAAATCAACTTTTTTCTCTATAATCATTTGAAGTTAGAATTCGACAAAATTCTTTAATTTTACCTAAAATTACACACTTAAACATACATAATAGAAAATTAGTCTGACCGAATTTTTTGAAACTTGATACCTAGTACCTATATAGAGAATTTCTTTGCGAATATTTTGAGGTAATAAAATTTCTTACAGACAAAGAATTAAACATTTTACAGGGGTTTGACTGAAAAAAAAAAATCAGAGATAGTACAGACAAAATATATTAAGAGATATTTCTAATTTATAAAAACTATTATAATGTCTTATCACTTTCTTATGTATTTTTTGATGCTGAATACGATGAATTAAAATCCACGTGCAATAGTTTTCTAATATTTTTATTCTATTTTGAAAATTCAATATTTTTGGATATTATATTAAATACCTACTATTTCAATCCAACTTTAATGCGATAGCCCTATTATGTGACGGTGCCATTAATAATGGGCTCTTAATTATAATCTTAAAGCCCGTGGTATTTGCATTTTGCACACATGACACACAACTGTACATACTATTGGATATATTTTAATAAAAACTGTATTTAAATAATTAATTTTACCTGAAATATACAGCCTTTTAAGTATTTTGAACAATGATAACACACAGTAGGTGAATCAAAAGTGTTCATCACAAATTTGTGGCTCGTAAGATTGCATACTGATGGTTCAATATTATCTCTGAAAATTATTATTTTTTCCTTATAAATGTATAGAAAAAAAAAGCATTTATAAACAAAATCAAAACAGATTTCATAAAATTAATAAAATTCAGTTCAATACTTGGTTGGAAACTATTATATATAAAAAAAAAAATTGTTATTCTAATCTTAGAATATCAGTTATGTCACTCTCGGAAGGAGTTATCAGCATTATTCCTGATATAAATACTGTAAAGCTTTATAGTGAACTTAATATAAGTTAACTTTTACCAATTAATAAAGGATCAACCCAAATCAGCGCTTCAGTTTGTACATGATAAAAAATTATTTGATATTATATATTCCCTTACACTTAGATATGTTTAAAAAAATTGATGATGATCCTATTTACGAAATAGTTTAGTGAACAAAAATTTTCCTAACTCAAATTGATAAAAACTTATTTGCACACCTCTTAACTTAAATGCCCTCCTTTTTAAAAGTTTTTTCAGTTGAAAATGATTTAGCCCAAAAATTAAATTATGAAAAAGCAATCAAACAGTTTTCTGGTTTTAAATTCTAATATTATTAATATTATTTATAATTATAAATATCAAATTCATGATTATGTTAAATGTATAAAGTTATAATACAAAGCAACTATATATTACTTTTATTTAATCTTACTATGAAAACAAATTTTTACATCATTCAGTGAAGGTGAGGGTGCCAGTGCTATTAGCACAGTCCCTAAATCTGAATATGACCAATTCCCAAAACTAGAAGTTAACAATAAATTATTTTACACTTAATGACTTTGTTTCTTTGCAAATATTAAATAAGTTAAAGAGTTGGTAATCTCTATTATTATTATTTATATCTATAGAATATACAGCTGAGAAAAAAAAATTTTAGAATTATATTTAGCATAGTAATGATTTTATTGCTTTCATTATTTCATGAAATAATCTTTGCTATAAAGTAGGTGAAAAGACATAGAAAGATTTTAACAATAATATGATTTGTTATAATAGAATTATAAAACAATAAATTTATAATTAGGTATTTTGAATGGAATTAAATGAGAATATCATTCATCATTTTTAATTAATTTGTTTTTGTTTGATATCCCAAAATTAATGTGCACAAGAAAACGATAAAATACTAAGGCTACTATTTAAATTGTTTTTTTTCTTACATGGCATCTTGTATTGCTTTCATCCATTTCATCTTTTGTTCTTCAGATCTAGCATAAAATGTATATGCAGTGTTATCTGATTTATGAACCATTTGGAACTGATGGGTTCTTCGATTTTCTTTGGTCAAAAACTTGCGATTTATGTTATCATCATCAAGTCGATAATCCGAAATTAAAATCGACTGTTTGAAAGAATATTGATCACTTGCAAAACCAATGAACTAAAAGTATTAAAATAAAACATAAATCATTAAAAAAAATGTTCAAAGAGCAAAATTAATGTCATTTTTAGTATAATGATGCAAAGTACACAATATAATTTATTACAATCCAACAATTTTATTTATATAAATTTAAATGTTTCTATTACATTTATTACTGTATAAGCTTTAAAAATAATACTAATTACAATATTTTTGAGTAAAATAAATTATATAATAAATATAATTCAAAAATGTAAAAGCACACTAAAAAAATTAATTTCCGGAACTACATTTATTTTCTTGCATATGGCATTCAGTTTATAAAAAGCCGGACATACTTCGCACGATGGGTGTACTTCGCACAACAGGTGGTATTCTCTTGACGGGCGTATTAAATTTTAAAGAAACGATAAATCATTAATTCAGTAAAACGATTCTGAACAAAGGAAGTTAATAATAAAGAAAAAAAAACATTTTCAAAATTTTCTTGCGCCAAAATCTTTTTTATAGGATTTTCTATCTATGTTTAAATTTTCATAAAATTCGGATCAAAAAATTATAGTTTCTGAGTCGTTTTTGTCAAATTTTGGGTAGTTTTTTCCAAAAAAAAAATTGAAGAATTGAGAAATTCAAAAAATGACCTCTCTAAAGTACAATCTAAAGACAAATCCGGTTT
>JAIPRM010003249.1:0-19535 GCA_025469315.1 Stegophylla sp. TES_Ste_2020 | reverse complement strand
ATTTCTATACGAAAAAGTGTTCACAGAAAGAGAAAAAAAAAAAATAAATAAAAAAAAAAATAAACATCATTGTAAAATCATAAGCTTCTTCACTTCGTTCAGAATCTAATACCGAGTTATTTAATGCAAGAAATCGTATTTTTTTCCTTAGCTAGCTTTTTGAAATTGGGAACTCGTGGAGAACAGCTGATACGCTATGTGTTTTTAAGGTGAGAAGCTGTTCGGAAAATGTTAGTTGCCGACCGTTGTTCTGCAACGTATGTACAGAACAATTTTAAAAGCCTTCAATTTTCTCAAGTATCATTTAAAATTTTTATATTCAGTGCTTACAAAAACAGGGCACATTTCAAAATACATTTTATAAATGCTTTACTACTCAGTACGACGGGTATCCCAAATATGTCGTTCGAGCAAAAATATTAATAATTATTTAACATATTATAACATAGTTCATGGTCCGTTATGTATCATTGGATATCTGTTACAGTTGAATAAACTGCAAATCTGAATACTGTAATCAAAGTCCTATGTGACCTACCACAACATCAGACACCTATAAAATAGTTAGCCAGTGACCCACCAAATCATATGGGCATATTTATGATAAACGAATTGATAACCATTAAATTCTTAAACATAACTTTGAAAAGTTTTCTAATTCGTTTTGGCGAACCAGTGTAGTGACCAATGTAGCGAACCAACAACCAACGTATTGACTGACGTCTGTTTGGTATACTATTATATTGAAGAGGAACTGAGCTACTCGCCGCGATTAAATCGCTTCACTCGTTTCGCAAAATTCTCCACGTATACTTCACAAGCTCGTATTGCACCTGTTCATGGGGCGAGCTCATTAAAAAATTGAAAACAATCCTCGATTTGTATTGAAAAACCAACTCGAAAGGGTATTCCAAAATTTCGAAAGGAACAATTTCAAGCAAAACATTTTTAAATCTAGACCATTATCAATTATCATTTATTGAGTTATCCGCCATTTTCAAATGCTGACTTTTCAAGTAACAGTTCTATAATAGTCTGCGCCACGAAAATTGGCGGTTGACTATCGTCACCCCCCCCCCTCGGACCTCACCCAGTTTGTACACAATAGTTCTCATTTTATCGCGGTGTTAATATAATATATTATATTATACAATATATAATATAATATATTGTTAATATTATTAACAATTAATAAAATTACAGTTATTATACTTATTTGACGTGTTGTATAACATTTACACAATAAACAAATAATTATGATTTGCATATAAATACGGCGTTTAAAATGAAAATGCAATATTACAAAAAAAGGAAACATTTTTAAAGCATTTGGAAAGTTCGGCAGAAAGTTTAGTGAACATTATATTGAAAAATCCGTTTGGCGCATGACGATCAGCCGTCACTTTTCGTTGCACGATTTATAATAAGGTAATACCATAAATAAAGTCGTAAGTACAAATGAGACATCGGTTGCAATAACATACACTACAAATAAAATTAACTACAGAATGGTAGAATCACATAATATAACAACACTATATACAAATCGGCAAGTTCAACACGAATACCGAAATCGTTTTACTTATTACCGAAATACTTTATAGATACAATATGGTTTTTAACTGCAATCAGAGCATTATTATTTATTATTTAGTAATACACTAAGGCCTGTCCCTCAGAAAATAAACCCTAGTTAGACTAATTCTCACAAATTAATAATTATTGAGCCTTGTAAATATACACAAGCATAAGATGTAATAGCAAATAAAATCTATTATAAGTGTTTGTGGATTGAGTGCATTAAATATAACAAAAACGATGTTTAGTTCTACATCCAAATTTTGTTATAAATGACACCCACTGTATAGTGTATGACGTATATTATATATTATATGAATTAACAATTATAGAGAAATTATTATAATAATTATTATTATTATATTAATGCATCTGCATCAGTATTTCAAGATAAAACCATATTCATTCATAAAATTAGTATAGATAAAATAAAATATATATACATATATATATATATAATATCATAAATATTAAACATCATGTTCAACTAACGTGACTGTTTATGTTAAACATGCACTTTTTACCAGGTATTTAATGTATATGTAATGTACAAGTACCAATTGAAGTAATATTAATTTTTATTGATAAATGATAATGCAAATTAAATTCACTTATGTGAGTAATATTTTGTATTCTTATCTTTTACATACGCAATTTCATGGTTGCAAACTCAATTAAAGTGTTGTTTTAAATTGATTTACAGAAAATTCTCACAATGTTTGAGGTAAATACGTATATCATAATAAAATGAATACATAAAAAGCCAGAAATACTTCACACATTGGGTGGTAAGATTTGGTAAATGAGTTAAATTTTAAAGAAACGATAAATAATTTCTTCAATAAAAACAATTCTGGGTGGAGCATCAGTTTATATAAAACAATTATAAACTTTATTGTTTGAAATAATATTTATTTTTTAATGAGTAAATTTAATCAGAGAACAGGAAATTTTTTTTTTGCATTTTCGATTTTCTTTAACATTTTCGATTTTCTACATGTCTACCTGTATTTCAATTTCCATAAAGTAGGAATTCAAAAAAAAAAAAAAAAGTTTTAAAGCCGTTTCAGTTAAATGTTAAATAGTTTTTTCCAATTTTGAAGAAACTACTGAGAATTTTGAAAATGCCCTTTTGAAAATACCTAAATGAGCAAAATAGTAATTCAAATAACGTCGCTGGTATAAAATGTTGACATATCATTCTATATTTCTATAAGAAAACGTGTACTAATTGTAAACTCATTGTAAAAATACTAGCTTCTTCACTCCACTTAGAATCTAAAATAATTATATTTAATATGTTTCGGTATATTTTATTTAATCATATTAATACTCGAGAGAGCACAAAATTATATATTAATTAGAATTGAAAAAGATACTATTTCCACATTTAAAATATAAAAATAAAATATTTTTTGCCAGACAAATATTTGCTTAAATTAAAGTGATTTGACCAGCAGAGATATAGGATACTTTTAGTGACTTAAAAAAAAAAGTTCGGACATATTTCGCACAATGGGTGAGATACTCTTGGCAGATGTGTTGAATTTTAAAAAAAAAAACGATAAATCATTTCTTAAAAAAAATGATTCTGACCGGACTTTTAGCTAATATACAAAATATTACAAAATTAATTCATTTTTACTGGTCTTGCATATTATACTGATATAAATGCATTGAATTTAAATGTCAAAATAAATATTATTTTGATACATAAAACATTAGCGAAAAATCAAAATTGATTTTTCACATATTTCCTTGTACCTAATGAATATTTCATTAATCATTTCAAAATACAATAAGATATAAGCATCATAATAAAATAATAAAGCAGCTCTAATTATCGTAAATCAATTTTAGTTTACTACAAATTAATTATTTTACTTTTTTTTTAAAATTATTTATAATACTAATTGTACAAATGTTTATCATATCACCTATGGACAATCACGGATGAAAAAAGGGCAAACAATTTAGTTTACCAGGTCGAGGTTTGAACCCGACACTGTCGTATCCGACATTTTTTACAAGATCACTAGACTACAAGAACAACGTTCAAAACAGTTTAAATAGGAAGTATCCAATAAAATATCCTAAAATATTGAATTTTCAAAATTTAATAATTAGAAAACTATTGATGCGCGTGGATTTCATTTCACACCATCGTACTAAGCGCCGAAAAATACGTAATATGGCGAAAATATATTACCAACCTTTTCATTTATTTTCGTGTCGACACATGATAAAATTGTATGCATAACTACAAAATTTTTAAAATTGATTAATTCGGTAAATATTGATGAGCGCGAATTTTAGTTTACACAATCGTACTCAACGTCAAAAAATGTATATAGCGGTGCAAAAAAAACATTATCAACCTTTTTGCATGTTTGTAAACCAGAAGTATACCATATTATTTGTATTATTTGTCAGTACTTTCTCCGATTTTTTTCCATTCAACCCTTGTAAAATGTTTATTTATTCATCCGTAAAAAGTTGTATAGCACAAAAATATTCGCAATCAAAATTTCCATAAAGGAACAAAGTTTTATAAAGATCGGTTGAACCAATTTTCTTTTATGTACGTTAAAGTGTGTAATTTTACGTTTAACTAACGGATTTTGTCGAAATGCTAACTTCAAATGGTTATAAAGAAAAAAGTTGAATAACGATTTTCGAGATTTTTTTAGGTCAATGAGACGTATATAAATGAATGAAGTTATGTTAAGTTTTCAAGACTTAATATCAAGAATTAAAAATGTTATGAGAAAAAACTTACAAAACATGAGAAATTTCTAATATTTTCAAAATGTTTTATTTCACTCAAAATTGATCAAATACTTTTGAAATTTTCATGAAGTGTTTTCATGGCTATTTTTAGTAGTTGGTGACAGTTTTAAATTTCCAGCTACATTATTTTTGAAGTTATATTAAAAAACAATTTTCAATTTTATGAAAATTTCGGTTATAGTATATTTTACCGTTTATCACCAATTTTTCGTCAGACTTTTCTCGGTTTTGGAAAAAATATTAAGAAACTTTATACATATTATTTTAATTTTATTCCAGGCATTTTGAGACATTTATGAAACGTAATATTATTGTTCCGAATAATTTTATAGGATTAGGTAAATTTACAATATTTTAATATAATACTAAACATCATTACCCAATTAAAAATTAACTAAACAATGAAATAGTGAAATAGTTAGATTAATATAGAATAATTAAAGCAATTAAATGACTTTAATGATGTATACAATTGGAGTCGAAATTAATCGTAAATACTTAATTACATATTAAAAAAATATATAAAAGTTAGTACAGCAAATATGACAAAAATACGTTATTGTCATTATATGACGTGCCAACAGTTCAGGTGTTATATAAAAAAATTCAATCATTCAATGAATGATATTTTCTTAATAAGCCGTATACTGAAAACAATAAAATCGTCATACACACACATATATATATGTATTCTAAATATTTTAAAGAAATTTTAAAATTTAAACTTCTCACGTTTTTAAAATTTTGCAAGATAATGAGTACGTATTTCAAATTTATATAAACAATTAATTACAACTATTCGTTTTATAATTGTGTATATCTTCAATAAAAATAATTATTAGTACTAAATTAACATGAATTAGGTATTAATGACGCCAATATATTATTGATTGGAATGGTTATGAAGTAATATGACCACTGGCAACCTGTTGTGCTGTTATTTCAGACTTCACTCAGAATCTTAAATAAATTAAAAAATAATATTTTCTCACCTTGGTAGGTGTGTGCATGAAGATCCTTCCATACTGGATAATGATGAGATAGAACATTTTTCATCTATCCCTTGTTCTTTATCTTCTTCTTCTTCGCCGCCGTCACCACAATCATCTCCACGAGGTGAATTGCTGTTGTCATCCATGACTGCTATACCTATAGAAATAATGAATGTCCATTAATAAATATCATATAGTAACTCTTATTGGATTCATAAAATGCATGATATTTTAATGTAACAGATTTCACTCAAAAAAGAAAATACGTTTATTTGTCTATATTATCTACATAGGTAAATTTTTAATTGCATGAACATTATATTTTTTTCTAACATGAATTAAAGTTACCTAAAATTCGCTCAAATTACTTAAATTTTCATAGAACTGTTTTACTCGATATGGATATAGATTTTTGTATTATACCTAATAAAACTTTATATCAACGATTATCATTAAACTCGGAAAAAATTCTAAACAGAGCTCAAGAGGCTTTAATGTTTAAAAGTTGCGCTAGTGAAAACAATGTTTGAGCTTTGAGTAATAATTTAAGAAAAATATTAAATTAAATAATTCACACAACCTTGTTAAAATCAATAACAAACATAAAACCTAAGAAGGTAATCATTTCACATTTTCACCATACCTAATTAATAAATCAAAATTTTTGGTGAAGTTGGTATTCATGTTAAGATCATATCAAATTTTAAACATTTATAATTTCAGAATTTTTCTTAAATTTTTATATCCATGATGCGAAGTATGTACGAAGTATCTTGCCTTTACTTTGCTTTACTTTAATTTTTTTAAATTACATCAAATATTAAGGGCCCCTAATATTATATTGCCCCGGGCACATATTTTCTAAGTTGGCTCTGGTTACCAAAGTACTTTATCGGCCCATCTAAACTGATTTGACTGTTTCGAAAATTAGCCAGTACAAACAAAAGTTTTATTTTTTATTTATATAAAGGTTGATTTTAGACTACTATTGTTACCATGGTTACCAAATTTTATTAAAATGTAAAAACACTTCCTTAATCGGTGAAAGTTTCAAGTTTATAGTTATATTATTTTTGAAATGATGTCAAAAAACAATTTTCAATATTATGAAAATTCCGGTAATAGATTTTTTACCGTTTTTTGTGATTTTTTCGACAGATTTTCCGCGTTTCTGGAAAAAAGTATTGAAAAATTACCTGTCTAACATATCATTTGGGTGTTATTTCCGATCTATAGAGTTACTGAACGAAACTTTTGGACAAGTATTTCCATACGAAAAAATGTTTCCTACAGAAAGAAAAAAAAAGCATAGTCAAGAAAGCAGGGCATACTTCGAACCACAGATATTCTTCGCTCCTCAGGTCAGATACTCTTGGTGGGTGTGATGTAAAATTTTATATTTATAATAAATAAAAAAAAGTGTGTTATTCGCACGTCGGGTGGGATACACTAGACGGATGTATTGAATTTTGAAGAAACGATAAATCATTTCTTCAATAAAGTGATTTTGAACGAAGGAGTTAATAGTATAAAAAACGTGTACATTTTCACGCATGCTCCACAAAAAATACGGCAAACGCTGTTCGCTTTAAAATCTTATTAGACCAAAATATTCGCAATAATATTCTCTATCTAAGCACCAAATTTCAAAAAAAAATCGGTCGGGCCAATTTTCTTTCATATACGTTAAAGTTTTAATTATAAATAAATGATACAATATTGCATTGATTTTCTATCATTGCACTGCTGTGGCGCTGTATGATTTTTTTTCATTACAATTTGGAACAAATATATCCCCTTCATTTTCTTAAAGAACGGCAAAGGAACTAATTCCTTTTTTTTAGATCAAGGAACAGAACAAATTCTTTTTTTTCTGTATAAACGAGGAATGGAACGAATTCCTTTGTAAAAGGAATGAGGGAATGAGGCAAACACTGAATCTGTGGTTGTCATAAATAAATTGGGTGGCTGATAAATTTTAATCCACCATCGTCAAAGAAATGCAGTTAAAAATTCAATAAATAATATAATAACCTCTAAAAAGTTAAGATGTCAACTTGAAGTTCAAAGTATGTTCCATGTGCTACCAATTTACGAAATCATACCACGATACCTACAAACAGCTGGTAAAACACTTTTGCAAATCAATTATATAGGCACTATAAGTCATGTATTATGTAGTCAAAGACCTATGAACTAATGGACGGCGCTTTCCCACCTGTGCTGACAATAATGCTAGCAGAACACATAACTGAGAGAGATAAAATTAAGTTTTCGGTTTAATACAATTTTGGCTGTTAAATAATTTGTTTAGAGTACAGTTAGAGTTTGCAGGTATAACGGATCGGATATTGCTTTATTGATAGATAATGCTTTATTGCATTGTTTAGTTTTGAATTTACAAAAATTATAGTTTAATTTGTTTGTTTTCATTATTAAATTTAATCAATTATATAAGTATAAAATTAATTTGTTCAAATGGAAAATTATTTTAAATTCTAAGTGAAGCGAAGAAGCTTATGGTTTTTGCAATGGTGTTTATTTATATTTCGTTATACTGAATTACATTACAACCAGTAACTACTGATCCATGTTTAGAATACTGACATTTATTTTTATGATCCAAAAGTCATTAATACTATACTTGGTCACGACTGAAACATCGACATGCGCTATCCATTTATAGTTTATAGGTCTATGTGTAAATCTTATTGTATTTATTTATTAGAGTATCCAAACATATTTTAATATTAGAAACATCAAATTTGAAACATTTCTTTTTCGTAGTTGAAAACAGTGGAGCTATTATTATACAAATCTTGTTACGTATCCGAGGAAACGTTTCTTGACAATTTTAAAGTGTTATTTCGATTTAATGTCTGTCATAACTTCACAAAGCTATTTAATAAAGGTCGTTAGCGGAGTAAGTCTGTTTTTCTTGTCATTCTTTGATCTATTAATTTCAAAGAACTTATTTTTATTTTCCAAGATTTCTATCAGAGGTGATTCTTCACAGATAATCAAGGGATATTTTTCGAAAACTCTAAGGCTCTAAGGATAAACTCTAATATCAAGTCTATGGAGATATCGTAATGTACAATAAGAAATTGATTGATACTTTTTTTTTATAAAAACAGTTCTTAGTCAGATAAAATTTATTTTTACTCAAAACAAGTAGTATTTCAAGCACTCTTTCAAATTTCGTTTTATAGCGAATTTTTTTAAGCAAATTTCCCCGATTCCCAGCGGTAGGTATATATAAATAAGAATAATCTATGGAATTATTTGTTTGAAGAACTTCAGATAAGTAAATATATTATATGTGACATCAAAATATACAAGTACCTACATATCGCTATATATATATTAGAATGAACATGAACATTACGTTTGCGGTAGCTCAAATAATTAGATACCAAAGGATATTTGAGATGCTCCATAAATGTATAGCATCAAGTTGCATTTAAGGATGGGTTTCCTGGTAGCGAAGAGACTGATGCATTATTATGTCCGCTGCGCAATCTGAACGCACTATTGATCCGACCAATTTGGCGTCAGTGATGATAGCTGGAATGACCTATTTACTATATTCTACTCAGAGTAATCTAATATAATGTTATAGTATAACATTTATACATAAACCATAGAGATAAATAAACATTTTTATCTATCCCGATAACGCAGACCAAACTGTAGATACAACAAACAACATAAAAAACCATTTGTATAATAAAAGTTTCTAACATTTTTTAAAAGAAATGTAACTTTCCTATTTTAAAATAAGCAAAGAAAATTGAAATTCGACGTATAGAAATTTGAACCATGCATGTGTATAAAAAATATAGCAAAAAATTTTATCCTAACCATTAGTAGAACGCCAAACATAAGTCCTTCGGTGGCTGGTCAAAATATTCCCAGCGAAAATGAGTATGCAAAGTAATACCTCTAATCACGAAATATCTCCAGAAAATAAAGTATGATCGCAGTGAGTGGAAACACTCTATTACACTTATAATATTTTTATAATATTATTTTGACCAACAAATTAACATAATCATACCATCTTATGTAAATCCTTATCAGTGTCCATTCTGATTAATCTATTCTGTGATCAAACTTCCTTTTGAATAAGTTGATTATTTTAGTATCACATACTTCTGTGCATATATTTTTATCATGCACTTTGTATGATGCATATTCTTCACTACTCGGGTCAAACACTCTTGATGAGTGTATTGAATTTAGAGAAATGATAAATCATTTCTTCAGTAGTAAGATTCTGAGTAAAGGAAGTAAATAATATAAAGAACAGTAATAGCTGTCATTTTCAACACACCCATCAAGAATATCTTGATCTGAGGAGTGAAGAATACCTGGGTTTTTTGGGGCCTGGAGTAACTTAGAACATGAGGCCTATAGAGTGGTGCACGGAGGAAAGGGGAATAAAGGTTAATTAAATCTATCCTTCTCCCCCTCCCCTAATAAAACATTATCAGTTTTAAATGAAAAGTATAATATTAATTATTTTTTTCAAAAACTTCCAGCAAACGCTCTTGGACATAATATCCTGATTATTGTTTACTCCATATTCACTTCAATCAAGTACATGAGTTTTATTTGGTTTCTAATTAATAATATAATTAACAGATTAAAATACGAAGAGATTTAACCCATTTAACTTGTTTAACTTATTGAAATAATGTAGAATTATTTTAGAATATTTTGTCACCTAAATTTTTTAAAAAAAATATTTTCCAGTAAAATGTATAGTGTTAATGAAATTTGGTAAAATTCACACATAAAATCTAACACGGTGTAGTTAACACTTCTATACTGGCAAGGGTCAGTCCAGAAGTGCAAGGATGGCAACATGTTTTTTTTAGTCAGAGCTTTAACAATCATGTTTATACAATTTTAAAACATTCCCATTTTATTTCTGATATTACCATTTTAGGAGCTTCATTGAGAAGATAAATATCAAATAAGTATTTATACCAAAATATACCACGTATTTATCGTAAATAGTACTTTATGGTCCAACCAATAGTACTATTTATTATGATGAATTATAGCAAGAAAGTCATTATTAAAAGTATAAATTAAATTATTTTAAAAAAGTGATCTGTTTAGAATTTTGGAATTTTATCGTCAAGATATTAATTATTTAGAATACAGAATCATAAATACTAAAAAAATTAGCATAGTAGTAATTGTAAAATATACCTAATATATAATAAAATATTTAACACAAAAAAAAAACAATAACTAAGGCACATTATTACAATATTTTGTTAAAAAATAATATATTAGTAATTTTCACATATAATTTAAACTGTGTATTCAAAACATAAACAATATCACGTTTAAGAACTTTCACGCTATTCGTAAGAAAAATATACGGATTCAATTATCAACGTTTATGCATTTATTATAACTTTTATGTACTTACTTTTGCTTCCTAAGTTTTTTATTATTAGTGCTTAGTATTAATATTCAAGGTAGGTATACCTAGTATTTACTATTTAGTATTACCTACTCGTGATGGATTGTACAGTACTTCTTTCTTCAGTCAAAATCAGTGAATAAACGAACAAATAAGACAACAACGAACAATACACAGACAACAGCCAACTCGAAATTATTAATACTTTATGTTTATATGGGATAAATATTATTTTATTTTTTATGTTTATAATTTTAGGGTCAGACCACAACAACATCTATTTTAGTTTTTACGCGATTCTTTTAGAAATTGTCATTATTTATAAAATACTTGTTCAACAAACGCTATTATGCACTTCAAAATAATTATTTGTGGTTAATATAACTCAACTATTATTATTATTTTTATTTTATAGGATAATTACAAACAAAAAGTGTGTACTTCGCACGTTGGGGTGCATCATTATAAAATCATAAGCTTCTTCGCTACCGCTTAGAATCTAAAAAAATTGAAACTTATCTTACACTACTCAAATCAATAATTAAAACCAATAGATTTTGGGATCCTCAGAAGCTTGGGCCTGGGATAAAATAGTCCAACTACCCCCTCTCCCATTCTCGTCGATCCTGCCTTAAATTATAATAATATATAACAAGGTAAGCATAGAAATGTTCTGAAAGAACTTTTCTGATATCCAATTTGATAATTTAATTTGTTTACATCTAATTAATTTAAATTTACCTAATCACTATTCTGCTAATATGGGTAAATTCTATGAAGATATTTTAAATGTATAATCCAAGTGGGTGTATCTTCAATTCTTCTCAGTTTAATAATGTAGTGTACAGTTTTAGCACAGAATATAATTATTCTGAACTTATGATATATTTCTTTATAATATTGAGATAAATAAAGAAATTTATACTTTCAGTACATGATAAATAAGTAACTTGAACTGAAGAAAATAATTTAAGATTCAATTTATTTAAGCATATATATACCTACATAACACACATTACCTATATATTATTTATACATAAATGTGAACTATGAATTGAGTGTTGATACATACATTTCCGTACATTTCAGACCTATCTATGAGTAAATGAACCTACAAAGCAAGGTTTTGATAAAGTAAAACATTATAATATGTTAATTGATATATTTTTAAGTTAATGCATACAATATTAGCACACCTTAATAATAGTAATACATAATTCTGAAAAAACCTATCTGAAACTTGCTTATAGATTAATTAGGCACTAACCAACATAAAATTACAATAATATTGATGTAATATTCATAACATGGTATAAAATTTAAGTATTCAATTCAAGATAATGTAAGTTATTTTAGTAGCTTTAGTATAAACCATATTCATCTGTACATCAACTGATTGTGAAGATTTAATAATAACAGCCTAATGAGTTAAATATATATCAAGGCTTATTTTTATGTGTAATACACTGTGTGTAATATGAATACAATAGATGTTTTAAAAATAGTTCAAAAATACAAAGTGTGTGATTAATTTATGATAAATTTTATACATTTTTTTAAATTAATAACAAATTATAATTTGTAAATATTTTATTTAATATAGAGTAGGTACCCACTTAACTAAATTAATTATATGTGTATTGTAAGTAATTGCTAACATAGCCACTGTAACTGTTATGAAAAATCAAAGACGGAAGTTGAGACTTGTGATCTCCAATAGTAAAATAAGACTAAACAAATAAAGAGATTTGATCAAATTATTTTAAAAAAAATTAATAAATTATTCAAAGAAATTAAATTTAGAAAAGAAAAAAAAAACATTAAAATATTAAACTTTACTGTATGATTTATTTTCCTCAATTTTTTGACTAACTTAGAGATTTAATATTATGATTTGTCTGTGAAAAATGTTATTTATATTAATAAATTATGTTTAAGAATAATTGCAAGTTTATAAGAACAAAGTCTGGAGTTAAGTGTACCAAAGGGAAAATGGAGTGTAATGCTCCCCACAAGTCGGTGATTTGTCAGCCATACCTACTTAAAAGTGTGCAATAAGAAAAATAGGCACTAACACATATATATTAGGGTGGACAGATAAAAATTTTAGAAATCTGGAACAGTAAATTTAAATTATTTACAACTTTAGTTAACTTAATCAAACAAAATCTTACCATTTTTTGCAAGTTAATATAACCTGCAATAAAATATAATATACTCAAAATTTAAATTATGAAATTACAAAATTTACTTTATTTTCAACAAATACTAGTTTAAAGTACAAAATAGTTGAATACTTCATATGGACATAACTAATATTTTTCACTTTTTCCTTCTATTTTCACCATATAATTTTGTGTAAGTACTGTGAATATTGTTCAAAATTAAATGGTTTAATATCATATCATAAACTATAAAGTCTAATTTCTGGAAATCACAATGTGTACAATGTAAGTATTACAAAATGATGTTCCAAAGAATTTCTTCGGGATGTCGGGATATTATTTTAAAATTGGTAACGTCCCGGAAAATCTAAGACGAATGGCCACCCTAATATGTAAAATACAAGTATATTCAATATTCATCTGTGCATCAATGCATCTGATTGATCTAACTGATTGTAAAGACTATGCTACTACAATTACTTGCATTATCTTAATTGTATAAGTACTTAAATTTTATATCATATTATAAATATTACATCATTGTATACAATATCGTAATTTTATGTTGATTGGTAGGTACCTAATTAATCTGTTAGCAAGTTTGTATATATATATATAGGTATAAATTATATCTTGTTAGGTTTTGGAAAGCTTTTTTTTTATTTTTTCTTATAAAAATATGTCTTTTATATAACCTATATACCATAATATTATGGTATGTTTAAAGTGTTTATAGCTTATTTCAATATTTTTACTATTACCTTTTTATATAAAAATGAATCCCTATTTCCCTTGGTCACGGCATCACGCGTGACTGGCTGGACCGATTTCGATAATTTTTTTGTTGTTAAGAGAAGATTCATGTGGAAGAAAAATTGAGAAAGTTGTTCTTAAGGGGGTTAAATGGGTTAAATAGAATAACAATAGAAAAAAAGCAGTATTCTATGTATTTTATGTGATCTATGTATGAACAGTTTTTTTCATGTCTCTATGACGAACAAAAAATGTCATGACAGTAAATTTGAATGTTGTGCATAGACAGTAGACATAATATCATGTCTATGCTGTTGATATGTGCTTGTGTGCTATAAACTCCGTCAATTCATCATTTCCTCACCAGTAAATTGTCATATTCAATTGTTATAGCAACGAAATACGGTTGTACTTACAGTTCACCATATAATTACTGTAAGTTATCATGTTACCAATAGAATGTTTAATTTAGGTTGCAGAAAACAGCTGTCTGCATCTCAAGTAAATTATGAAGCTAATTCGAACTCTACAGCAACACAGAGAACGAAATGAAATTGAACAGTTATGAATATCACAAGCACGATGCATTACTACACCATTCGTTAGATCACTATATTTATGTATTTCAGTGTTTCCCAACCTTTTTGACATTACGGACCACTTAACGAGATTTTCGATACGTCGTGGACCACCTAAATTGCAGATTTTGAATAAATATTTATGTAAAATACTTAACAATTTATACATTTTTTATTTTATTTATTAAAAGAAATTACTTCAACAAATACATTTTACGTTAGCTTTTTACGTGTATTTTTTTTACAAATCAAGCAATCATTGATATAATTCTGTTTAAATTGTATTTAGATTTTTTATACAATGGCAAATTACATAGGTTAACTCATTTTCCAAAATTTGCATTATTTCAAAGGGTTGATACAGCATAAATTCACAGGATACAAGACTTCTTTATGGGCAAAATGTTTGCTGGGAAAGTTAATTTAAATAAAATATAGAAACTTAATTGAATGATGTTATGTGAGTTTTTTATTTACCTTTTGAATTATATATTTGGTATTAAATTAACTGATATGTATGTTTGCATAATAGTGAGTACTAAAAAATAGGTATATAATTATTACAAAATAATGTAAATATTTTTAAATTATCTATTTAAAATTTTTTAAGGGAATTGTCATTAAGATTACTTTCTCAAAATAATATGATTAGGAAAACTCTTTTTAATACATTATTTACTTATAATATTATACCTTTTACAAAGTTATAAAACTCAAAAGTTATATTAAAAATAATTAAAATTAAAATTGAAGTTATTAAAAATTATTTTTTACTAAACTTTTAAATTGCACTAGTGTGTATTAAATTGGCCTTGAATTATAAACAAGAATACTCATATAATAAGTAACATAGGTAAGTTTAAATAATACATTTCATTAAAATACTGTCATTAAGAAAAAATTAAGGAAAAAATATACCTATTAATTTAAATATTAGTGACAATTAATTTATTCAATTATACATTCATTGTTTAAATGTAGAATATATTACCACAATAATATCACAAGACATGGAATACCCATCATTTAAGTAAAAATCAATATGACAGATAATAATTAGATACCTATACTACTACATTATCTTTGTTGATTATAATAATAGAATTTATGTATATTTAATAGGTTTCTCAGATAGCAAGTTTATTAACCTCAACAGTCAACAGTCTACACACAAATACAACAAAAGGTATGAGGAAATTTAGTTAAAAAAATAAAATAAGTACTTAATGCATGCACAATAATGTACATTGTACACAAAAAATAAATAAAATGAAGGTATCGCATTAAGTCATTTTAAGTATATAACTACCAACAGAATGAGATAGGGACCTAAGGCTATTAGACAGGTCATTGATATCTACAATACCCAGTGGCTTACAAAATTGGTGTCATATTGTTTTATTAATACATTTTATTTGAAACCTTAATTCAATATGTTTATGATAACAGTCTATCACTGAAATCAATATTAAAATATTGTTATTAGAGATTGTTTAAACTTTCCACAGAATATTATGATGTATGGATATTATATGCAATAAACAAAACTCAAAAATGAATGAAAATAAAACTCAATACATACTAAAATGTCATATTGCACAATCAATGATAGTGGTACCTTAGTGTACAACCAACAGGATTTAGGGTTTACAGTAGCATGGAGATGCATACACCTATGTTCAGTTCTTTACTTAATATAGTGCCCACGTTCAACGCTAAACGACAAGACCTGGGCGGGCGGATCGTGTGTGGTATTTACTAAACATCATTCGTCTACACAACTACCTATACCTATTCACCGACATATCGCGTACGACACAGACAGTGACAAAAGAATCCCATCTCAATCAACAACAGCCATCAATACGGCCCTGTGAGTACAACACTAGTCTAGTCGTGCATGAAACCGATACATACTTGTACAAATTGCTTTTGGTCAGTCTTGTAAGCGATGCTCAGTCTTGTTGTGCAGTCTTATCGTGCGGCTCATGTGTGCGCCAATAAAAATTGTTTTTGAATGAAGGTCGAGTTCCACAGCCGTCGTCGGGGTTATCCGTCCAAACAACGTTTGTCAAATGGCTGCCGAGCACTGTGGTCCACCAACATGACTGATCGCTCTTTGATCACGCACTGCACATGATGATCGCCGATGGTTGTGGCGATTACTTCAAAAGTTCAATGTAAAAAAATGGGCACACACTAAAATAACAACAGATTACAACCGCACGGAATAAGCTTTCGCTCGAAATTCTGACATCCAAACACTGACCACAAGTAGAAGACGACGACTAGTCAATGGTTTTTTATTATTATTAATTGGTCCACTATTGTGTTATTATATTAATTTATTCTGTGTTGTTATTTTAAATCTACGATCACATACAAACGACAACAAACCCGACAAATATCAGTGTGACGCCATCTTTATTGTTGATGGCCTTATCACTCGGTCAAACATAGAAGAAAAAATCAAAGTGAAGCTTGTTCTCAGCACGGCAACACCATAGATGATAAATTTATTATCTAAGGGCATTACAGTATATTATCACAGAATAGATAAAATATTTTTATTTTCATAATATGCTCTGTGATATTATCTTAATATTATGTTAATATTCGTGGTTACCAGCTGCATGTCATGTACTGGTGATGTTCCGCAAAAAACACCAATGTGTGTATGTATATATGTGTTGTGGTACTTAAAACAATGATAACCGAATACAGGTAACGAGTGTATAATCAATATAAAACTAATGAAAGAAATCTATTGATTTTTTCATTTCATTATCATTAGTGATGATGCAACCGGTCTACTATCAATTTACTAGATACCTACAGATCATACATTGCGCAAACCTATCTACTAAACTGTTACTCTAATAATATGAGCATTGGATATTGATTGTAAAATAAACACATATGTGATAAAATATTTTTAGTTCAACATTTAAATTCAATGAGTATATATTATCATTATAATAATATGTAAGATTAGTGTATATAATTATATAAAATTAATTAACTTCGTTATTCTGGTCAAATTTTGACCACTTGGTGATACTAGTACTTATCATTAAATAACTTACACAAATTTGATCATTTACATGAATGTCGAATTACTCATGGTTTATCCTACTATTAATTTAAAAATGTTAAACGTATTGAAAATTACTCTCAGAATCGTTTTATTGAAAAAATGATTTATCGTTTCTTTAAAATTCAACACTCCCGTCAAGATTATCTCACCCTAGGTGCGAAGAACACATTTTTTTGTAGATTCTGAACGAAGAGAAGAAGCTAATGTTTTTACAATGATGTTTATTATATTTTTTGCTGTATACACTTTTTTGTATAGATATACTTAACCAAAAATCTTGATCAGTAATTTTTTGAAACCGGATTTGCCTCTAGTTTGTACCTTAGAGAGATCATTTTTGGAAAAAACTACCCAAAATTTGACAAAAAAGACTTGGAAACCATTATTTTTTGATCCGAACTTTATGAAAATTCAAACGTAGATAGACAATAATACAAGAAACATTTTGGCACAAGAAAATTTTGAAAATGTGAAAAAAAATTTAGGACATTTTTCTAGCAGCAAAATCATCTTTCACCACGATACCCTTGGTGGGTGTGTCTTGGTGAGTGTGTAGAAAATGACGTCTACTTTTGTTCTTAATATTATTAACTTCTTTCGTTCAGAATCGTCTTATTGAAGAAATGATTTATCGTTTCTTTAAAATTATACGCACCCATCAAAGGTATCTGACCCGAAGAGCGAAGTATGTCCGGCTTTCTTGTTTATATTTTCCTTTACTTTATCTTACTTTATTTTATTTTTTCAATCATGTACCTATTATTTGTTACACTAATAAAACAACATTTTAAAAAAGATAAGATTACAATTATCATTTTTATCCCTGTAATGTTTTACGTCATTTAGTTATTTTAAATCAGTGATTTTCAACCTTTTTAAAGTCACCACCTCCTTAAAGAGCAAATTATCTTTCAACGCCCCCTTAAAAAAGAAAAATAAAATTAATTAAAATGTAGTACTGTATTTGAAAAGTGTATAACTGAAAACTCAATACAAAATATATGTGTATAATTGGTATTCATAAAGTTGGGGTGGCTTTTCATATCTCATTAGTTGAATGTTCAATCAATTCTTGAATCTGTTAATCTGCTAGGTATTTCAATGTTTATTGAAAACGATCAGCATTTTTATCAATGTTAATTTTTAAACTATTATTGAGTTAAAACTGGAAGTCGTGTTTGAAAAAAAAAAACTAAATAAATCATAAATAATAATATTACAAGAAACTAGTAATTTTGTTCACAAAAAATGAAAAATGTTGTTTTATTAGTGTTTAAAGCAATATGTATTTGTTTCGTGTTAAAAGAATCAACGTGTAATCATACAATAATTATAATTATAGGTACCTACACATGTACTAAAAATTAATGTACCTACCTATAATAGTTATGTTAGGCGATTATATTTTATTACCATAAATATTTTTTACTCATCGCTGTTTTTTATTTTAGTTAAAACACATTACGTCCAATCTCTGGTTATTTTAATTTTATTTATCCATGTTTTTACAATTAATAATAAAATAAAAATATACATGAAATTGTTGTTCATTATTGATCTTTTCGAAGATTTCTTCAATTTAGCGTGACCCTTTCCAGCCAACATATTTTTTGTCGTCTAAAAATTAATTTGGCAATGATTTAATAAATTGAATAATATTAGAGTTCATCATAATATATTATATAGAAGTATTTATGAAGGCACCGTGGCTTCATGTAACTCTGCATTGTAATATTTATTAATTGTAAATTTAATATTAAATTATTTTATTTTATAATACAAAATAATGTAATTAAGTAGGTAATACATATTTAACAATGAGGTAAATATAAATACTTATGGCGCTTTATAGGTTAAAATTTATTTAAATTAAGGAAAATATAGTATTGAAGAGTTTTTATTATGATAGCTTAATTTGATTACATTGTAACGAGAAATATTTTTCAAGTTGGTATAAGGTTTTTTTTTTAATTCTTTTAAGACTAAATTACATTTTGATTTGTTAAAAGTGCTAATTGAGTAATAATAATACTTTTAGATTCTGAACAAAGTGAAGAAGCTAGTGTTTTTACAATGATGTTTATTTTTTTATTTTTTATTTTTTTTTTTATTTTTTATTTTTTTTCTTTTTTTTTTTCT